>JBAMHV010000001.1:27922539-27945116 GCA_037177535.1 Pseudomugil gertrudae
TGTTGTCTCCATGCTCCAACACAGCAGACTGGAATTACTTAATAGGTTGACAAGAAGCTGATGGATCTATTTGATTTACATCAGGTGTGTTAGTGCAGGTAAACGGCTAAACCTGCTGGATACCGGCCCTCGAGGACTGGAGGGTTTAGTTAACAGTTTGGTGCCCCCTAGTGTCAGAGATATGTTACAATCAGGGGAAAATGCATCAATCTTTGTACAAACCAATTTTTCTAAACTTGACAATATATTTATTATCACTGTGATATTTTATCCCAGGAAATAAACCTGGTATTTAAAGTTTTTTCTACTTCTGTAGTAAATTAAATATACTTTACTGAGATTATAAGGTGTGTTTTATATATTTATGTGACCTTTTACTATAAATGAGTCTTATTGGTAGGATTACTCATTGTGGTAGTTGTGAGTATAAATAACATCCCAGAAGGAAAGTGGAACAGTTGTTATGGTCTGCATTGTTGCATTGGACTGTGTGTTTGGCTCTGTGCAGGTGAACATGTTGGTTCCCATGAGCTACCTGATCTTCTGGGCCGTGCTGCTGTGCTTCAGCTTGTACTCTGAGCCGGTGGTTTGTGGTCTCGGGATGGTCATCATGCTGACGGGGGTCCCGGTTTACTTTGTGGGTGTTCAGTGGAAGGAGAAACCCAAATGGATCTACAGGCTACTCGGTGAGGTGGTCTTTACACACATCTCTTACGACTGTATTTGTTTTGGCTGATTATTTGTCTAATTGTTGTTTTGTGTTGCAGAACGGGTCACATATATGGGTCAGAAGGTGTGTTATGTAGTGTTTCCTCAGGAAGACTCAGAGACTGAACCGCTCACTGCCAAAGCCACCGACTAAGCAGTGACGTCCACCAACACTTTGTTTCTGCACCTCCAGTTTTGTTTCATCACATTGCTCGCTCGGTGAATTATAAAGAAACGGTTTTGTACTTGTTGCACACGTGCCACTGGAAGAGGTAGAGGTGGAGCCTCCGTTAAAACAAGCAACTGAAGGGGGAAATGTTGTACAGTTACTCTTAAGCATAAGCTCCACAGCTGTTTTTATCCGTTGGCTTTCTCTTTCATGCAGACCTTGATCTTCTGTCATACGGTTCATATTTAGTGCTTATTCCTACATGAACTAAATTCTCAAACTAATGTGCCTTATTTTGTGTAGTTTGCTGATTTGTGCGGGTATTTGGTGTCTGTGTAATACCTCTTTTATGAGGTAAATATGCAAGCAGTGTCTGTACTTTGTGATGTTTCTGCTACTGCTGCTGCCTTGGGCCCAGTTTGACTAATTACTCACATGGAGTTCAGAAGCGTTAGCCATGTGTGGATGACTTGTTCTTGTTAGTTTTTCTGCTTTGCCACTTTCTCTTAGCATTTATTATTTTTTACTTTACGCCGGCTGTCCTTACGTTTGTCATTTCACCTCTTTTTTGAGAGATGCCAGTAGTGCCTTGTTGAGGAGAGACGCTCTGACATTCAGGTATTTTGGACACCATGTAGACGTGAGAATGAAGGGAAAGTTTGACTCTGGCAGCCGGATGAATGGTGGAAGATCGTAACGATGCAACCTGATGACGAGCTCTACTTCCGGGGTTTCAACGTTCATGCGTCTCTCCCTTTCGCCTCCTGAGGCAGGAGCTGTTGCTTTAGAAATGTTCTCCACTCTGGGAATGCCACTGTGAAAACTCTCAAGGTGCTTGACCAGTTAAGATGTTCTCACACTTATTCTTCCATCTTGTGATGCAGTATTTGCTATTAACGTAGCAGAATCCATCCTGATAGGCAGAGAGGCGGCTGACATTGGATGTTAACATGTGCACAGACCCAACCTCATTTCCCCAAAGAAATGCCCTCCCTGCAGTGACTCCATTAGCTTCCCATAGATCTGACTGGTTATGGTACTGATTGCAGTCGTGTTGATGTAACTTTATAGGTTGTAATGATAATAATATGCAATATTAATTTGGACTTAAATTACATGTCAACATCAGTGCAACTGAAGTGCCACTACCTTTCTGAAGTGTATGAATTATGACCCAGGGGGCATTGACCTGTTGTATTTGGATAATCCCTGAATTGCACTTGTTTATAGGCTGTGTATTGCACATACAATGAACAAATAAAGATTTGGGCCCAGGCCTCTTTTTTTTTTTAGAGACAGGATTATATCCTTCAGGCTAGCACTTTGAACATGTGGTCCTTCTCGCCTGTCATTGATGCTGGGGATTTTTGTGTGCACTGAATCCTCGTAAGGAGACTCGTCACACTAATGCCAACTCGTCTGTCCTGCCGTTTTCAGGCGCTGCTAGTTCTTACACCTGTAAATAGCATGTAAAGAAAATAAAACCCTTACCAATGCACCAGGGACTTCTGCAAAGATCATTCCTCAGACATGTTGATACATTTGCATACTGTACAATTGATGGGCGAACCTCCGTGTTTTGTAAAAGAGTCGAGTTGTAAAATAACCGTGTAATTGCTCATTAAATATAGCAACCTGTAAGAAGCAAAGTTGTTGTTTGTGTGTTCTGTGACATCAGATTGGTAAATAACAGCATTAACCATCAGTAACGAGTACTTACAGATTATTTCACAACAGAAGAAACGACGGAGGACAAGCTGAACTTTTAACTTTATTCATTTCAGGCACCATAAAAACGATTTCTTATGGAGATTCAAAATGCCAAAACTAACTCGTTCAGAAATAAATACTTTAATACAAACTGATACAAAATAAAAATGGAGATGATGCATTTCCTTCCTCATTAAACGGCAAAAAATAAGATATGAAATTAATTTCAAATGGAAACTACAAAATTGAGCATAAATCAGTTATATAATGTAATAATGAGATTGTATATATTTATGGTGATTTTGGGCCTCTGTATTGAATAAGAAGGTTGTGCAGGTATCGATCAGCAAACCCCACATCCTATTGATATTTTCAGAAAACTATTAATCCATACAGCTCAATGTCAAATGCTTTTATACAAACACACATTGACCTCTTAATCAGAATGAAGCCTCAACATCTACAAGGGCATCGCTGCTGAAAACCTGATTCCAAAGGATCGCACTTTGCAATGGCCTTAATCCCATTAGTTTACCACAATAAGTGCAGTCGTTGCTTTGATTGTAGCACACAGGAAAGGATTTCACTCGTCTGGGAAATGGAAATCATGTAATATTTGTCGTTTTAACACAGTTAGCAGTAGCTAAGACAGTCACGATTTCCTGGTTGCAGCCAAAACAAAAAAGACCCAAAGCATGAAGGCATTGAATGTTACAAAGACATAATATTTACATACAGGTCACAGAAAATGACATTTACCTTTTCCCCACCATGATAATCCCAGAGAAGAGATCTGTGATGCAGCAGCTGTATTAATCACACAGACAAATCTGTAAAAACACGAGTCAGTCATGAGTCATGAAAAGCTTTTTCTGCTGCATCTAAACACTAAAACGAGAGAAAAACACGTTAGATGATGGATGCTACGCCGTTTATGGCCAGGTCCATGTGAGGAAAAAACCTCTTGTCAAAGACAGGAGGACAGGTTGGTAACATCTCTGATGGCACATTAACACGTAGCATCGATTGATTAGAAACTTACTGGAAAAGCTCATAATGGTGGAATGACACATTCAGATAAAACCACAGAAATGGCAAAGCATTCAGCATGGCAGCGTAATGATCAACCCTCATTTGGTTTCTGGTTATCTCGCCTACTTTCATTACCCACATTGGTAAACCACTTTGTATCTTTTACTGCAAGGCGCTGACACTCAAAAGATTAACTTCTTACATTCGTTCAATAGTGCTGAATAAAAGCCCACAAGAGACACGCATCAGGCTGAAGACATTCACTGAAACCATTCAAGCCAGTTCTGTGTTTGTCAAGGCAGAAAATGGAGTAAGAATTGGCACGAGTCCCTGCTTCAGACTGAAAAATAGAGGTCTTTGCTTCATTGTCTCATAGAAAATTCCACAGCATAGATATGCATTTACACACACACACACACACACAGCCCTGAAACCTTCTGCAAACTGTGGAGTCAGCAGTTCAGCTGGGATTAAACATTCATATCAACTCCTTCCTGCACCAAATGTAAACCAGAGCAGACAGATTATAAGATGGCCAGCGAGTTTGCAGGCAACCCACATGGACTGATCCTAGTGTTCACACTAATTTGTCTTTTCTTAATCTGATGCTATAACCTAAAATCATTTAATGCAGAAATAACTTCATGTTTCGGTCAAACAATATGTGGAGCAGACACTGAGAAAAGATTGACCACACACCACATTCAATGATAAGATGAGGTGAAAATTTTGACATCAGGGGAAATATACACTGTTAAATATTAAAGCAAAATAAGTCCTGTGTTTATAATATTGCTTGCTTGATAAATAAGACTGCTTACTCTTCCTTAAGTCTTTGTACTTAGCACCAAAGCTAACTAACTTAGCTTAGCACTGACTAGTCTGAGCCAATTCTGCTAACTTACTTAGTTTAGCTAAATTTACCAGTTTAACAAAGCTAATCTGACTAGCTTAGATTAACACCGGTTTAATTTATGTGCTCAGTTTATCTCAGTTTAGTGCACAAGTTTAGCCACTTAATTTAGGACTAGCCTTCTGGCTACCTTTCACCAGCCATTTAGCCATTTTGGCCAAAAAGCAGCCTTATATTTTCAAGTCTGAACAAACATCTGGGGAACTTTTACAGCTGTGCACCAGGCAACTTTCTGAACTTTTAAAAAGTTTAATATTGTTGTTTTGAGAAATTAGTTTGTTTAGCCTTGCCAATTAAAAAATATAAAGGATCACCATTCATTGTGGAATGAGGCAAACAGCCAAGATATACATAACATAAAATATTACTATCCTCAACTCGAACATCAGAGTGGAAATAACAGTTCCCTCTATAGGCTTTTATGGCTCACAGTATAAAGCGGTGTGTAATAGCTCTGGGTTACGACACAAAAAGCTGTTGTTTTGGTATTTGTGGCCAAGATTTTGTTGATTTTCTGGAAAAGTCCAATTTGCATGAACTTAATAAGGGCTTTGTGGATGTATTTCATTAGAAGAATCAACATGAAGCTCTTCCGGGAGCTTTGCAAAAAAAAAAAATCTCAATAGGACTACAAGGAATGCTGGTTTTCTTCATCTCGGGAAAAGACTGCATTTGCATCATTTTGTGCGACTGCACATTTTAGGTGTGTAATATTCTGCTGATACCGTGTCTCCTGCGGTTGAGGGGAAACATTCAGTTCCTCGTAGCTGAATGTGGTGCAGACACAGTTCAAGGACACTTTATCTGATCCAAAGCCCATCTCACTAATGAAAGCTACGCTGTTTAGGGTGGTGCCTCCCTCCCTGAGCCTCTTCCCTCCTCGCTGAAGCGGGCAAGCCCGTTATTTCCTTCTCTCTTCCTCTCATCCGTGCTTGGTATTTGTCCGCTTGGCGAATCCACAGTGACGTGGCCGTCACAGTCCTCGGCTTTCCCACTGGGTGAAGTGGCCTCTGAGCACTGCAGGTGAAGCTGGGCTGATTGTGTTTGGGAGCTGCTGGGAAACACAGGGGGTGAGATGGGGGACAGGGGCCCCAAGGGTGAGTAATGTCTCAAGGAAACACCTTTTAGATTAACCGCAAGCTCCAACACTAATTTTTTAGATGGCCGGCGGTGGATGGGGCGTACTGATGCTAACTGGGAGGTGGGGGGAAGTCTGTTGGGGGCTGAAGAGTCACTCAGGCAAGGTGTGGTGGGCCTAGCTTGGGGAGTCCTTGCACAGCTAACAGGTGACAGTTCCTCCTCATCTGGACTGTTCACTGAATGAAAAGAGAGAGGTGATGCCGGACTCTCAGGCGTCTCAGGCTGTAGGTCCTCCTGAGCCGAGTTCGCCAAACCTCCTTCATCAACCTGATCCCCGTGTCCGGCCTCCGACATGGCCCGGCCCTGAGCCCCCAGCTCCCCCACCGTTTGGTAGCTGTGAAGCCCCAGTGTGACCTGTGTAGGCCCGGGGGCATCCAGCAGCGGGGCATGGCCTCTGGCTCGGCTTCCCCTGTGAAACAGACGATTCCACAGGTGCCCGAGACGCCGCCGAGAGGAGGTGGTGGTGGAGCGGCGAGTTGAGTGGCGCCTGATCTGCCTGCGCATCGCCAGTCGTAGGTTCTGTAACACGGACGCCTGGAGGACACAGAAGCACTCAGTTAGGTTTTTATATCACGGCAGACTTTTTTTCTATTCCAGTGGAAAAGACCTGAACCACCCCTCATCTCTGGGAATATTGCCAGGAAAAGCAGAAATGCATGCAGTGACTCACTGCAACATAAATACTGATTATAAGGAAAAGTGTGTAAGAATTACTGACATCTGACCGCACTACTGGTAGCTGCTTCCAATCCGACTACACGTGTTAGTTTCTTTAGATGCACCACAACGCAGACATCGATGAGTCTGAATCAATGCAAAAGACATTTTTGGTTTGAGTATCTTTTTTTCCCTCAACACAACCTTCAGGCATAGCTCTCCAGGTTCCTTAAAGGGCATCACGATGATCCCAAACTGCTTCATATAATGTTGAGGTCAGGGCTCTGAGGAAGATTAATCACTCAGGGCAGAGGTGTACAGAGAAAGTAAAAGTCCTGCCATGTTAGTGGATCTACCTGAAGAACAGGTGTTTTCACTGACAGGCTCGTTTACATGGTAACAGAGCTGTGCTGGTTTGGTGACTGATCCTCCGACCAGGATTTTCACTTTCTGGACCAGTTCAGACTCCAGAGACATGCAGCTACTTCTTGTGTCATTTGATATACCTCTGCCTCTTCCTCATGTTTCTCATCATTAGGATGGCTTATTGACAGCCATCCTCCCCTTCCATAAAGACCACTTCAGAGAGCAGCAGATGGGTCAGGGATGAGAGAAAGATATGAGTGAGAACAAACCATTTCTGTTTGTATGAGGCTGCTAGTCACATACTGAAGATCCAGTTTAAAACCATTTCCCTGCAAAGATGTTTTCAGTGTGGACATCATTCGGTTAATTCAGAAAGAAGTGTATTTTTACCCTTTTACAGGTCAGTGTTAGGAGGCATTCCTCTGATACTGGATGGGTACAATAACTGCACTGAAAATAAGAGGAAAATCAGTTAATGTCTAAAGAAAACCCTAAAGAGACCCTAAAGACCACTTTAACCTCTTCACTCTGCAAAGTGTGCTACTGGACTAACACGCGTTAATCTCTGGCTACAGAAATGAGGGGTGGCTCAGCGCTATTGCATCATTTCTGTACATGTCTGAGCTGATATTTGTGTTACCTGGGTGGGGTTGTATACTGGGAAATCCTCCACTGGAGGAATGAGACCCTGGGCGATCAACTGACCGTATGAAGGAGGAGCTTCTCTCTGAACAAACTCTGCCTCCATGCGAGTCATCTGAGTCTCAAAGGCTCTGCCAACAGAGACGGGAAACGATTATGGCAATGACATAAGTGTTTTATGTTAGACTAGTACGTTTTAATTGTTGTTAATACTACGAGGACTCATCACCTGTATTCTCTGTTCCTGAGCGAGTGCAGTTTGAGGGCACAGCCCAGAGCAATGACCAGCAGGAGACTGCAGACCAGACTACCGATCAGGGCGGCTGTGATCACCTTCCTCGGCACCACAGCCAGGCAGTCCCTCTCATCGCTCCCATCCAGGCAGTCCTCCTGGCCATCGCACCGCCACGTCTCAAAGATGCACAGGTTAGTCCCGCAGTGGAAGTTTCCAGGCTGGCAGTCGTAGCAGTTCTTCTCGTCCGACCCATCCGGGCACTTCTTCTGATTGTTGCAACGCTCGGACGCTGGGTAGCACGCTCCAGTCCCACCTTCACACGGGAACTCCCCGTCCGGACACATAGCGCACGCCTCCTCGTCGCGACCGGACGGGCAGTGCCAGTAGCCGTCGCAGCGCTGGCGCTCAGAGTAGCAGCCCTGATCACTGCCGCAGGGACGCTCGCCGGGAAAACAGTAACCTTTGACCTGAGAGCAAGGAGAAAAAGCAGGGTATTGATTAAAGTTTGGGTTCCTTTAGACCAGTGGGGAACCTTGGCTCTCGAGAACCACAGTCCTGCAAGTTTTCAATGTTTCCCTGCACCAACACACCTGATTGAAATGAGTCACTGTGCAGAATCTGATAGGCTGTTAAATCCTTTTCACTTATCAGGTGTGTTGGAGCAGGGAAACATTAAGACCACCTGAGGACACAGGGTCCCAAAACTGCTGTAGATATAAACTCAAAGATGTTTTACTTAGTCGGGAAATCACCTGATATGTGGCATTGAAGCCATGTCCAGGGCTGTGAGGCTGTGCCACGTACAACACGCTCATCTGACCTCGGCTGGACTCCAGCAGCGCCGGGCGTCTGTTGTTATGATGTGACAACACCTGCAGAAGATGCTCGGGCCGCTGCAGGAGGCCGTCGTAGATGTACAGAGAGTCCCCGGGCCCCAGCTGCAGGTCCAGCTGCAGCACGATGGGCTTGGGGTCCTGAGTATCCAACAACCAGAAGCACCTCAGCTCGGAAACGGCGCTCCGGTTAGTGCGGAAAAAATCTGGAGAGGCAAAGGAGCCGTAAAAATTCCCCAGATGTTTGCCACAGGTGGTGTCGGGGCAGCCCAGCTCGTCTGCTCCGTCTGGGCAGTCTCTGGCTCTGTTGCAGCGCAGGGCCGCAGGGAGACAGCGGGTGGTCTGGGCCTCCGTGCACGGTATGGTCCCAATGGGGCAGAGGCCGGGCTGGAAGTCGGTGGGAGCGGGGGAGCAGCCTCGTTCATCTGTGGCATCACCGCATTCATCCTGACCGTTGCACTTCCAGGAGCGAGGAAGACACTTCCCATTCCCACACAGGAACTCGTCTGACTGACAGCTGCTCTGACCGAGGTGGCCTTCAGAGGAGGTCCATCAGGGATAAAAGCAAGCCTCCGTGAACGTTATATTACATTTCAGTGTGTCACACATTAGAAACACTTACAATATGCCTACCTCGGATGTAGGAGAGTCGGAAGCCCTGGGCTTGCCCAGAGCTGTTAGCCTGAGAGTGGAAGTGGACCCAAACACGCCCCCTGGTGGAAATGAAGGGAGGAGGAAGAAAAGGGCCACACTGCCTGTATTCCCCGCTCCATGTTGGCGTCAGCAGAAGCCAATCTCCGACGCACCTCCACGACTCGGCCAAGTCAAAGTTACGGAAACTGGAGCACAAGATTGATCGTGTTAGGTGACACGGAAATGTAACATGTAGTCCGAGCCAGCCAAAGTCCCAATGGAACAAAGCTGTTCGGGGCCCCAAAGTGTCATTGAAATGTCAACATATATTTATTTTAAAAAATTTGGTACTTTAGAAACTTTATAAACATAGGAAATCAAGAACAAGTTGGCAAAAATGGAAAATATTTTATAGTAAAAATGTCTTTTTGCACAATTCTGTACTGCTTTTTCATTTTAAAAACAACTGGTTAACATCCGTCCATTTTCTACCGCTTCTCCCTGACCGGGGTCGCCGGGGGATGGAGCCAATCCCAGCTCACATCAGGCAAGACCACAGGGCCAACACACATAGACAACCATGCACACTAGGGGCAATTTAGAGTCTCCAATTGGACTGTGGGAGGAAGCCGGAGTACCCGCCCAACAAACAGTGACCTTAGGCCAACGTTCAACGAACGTTTCTTTATGGTTCCCTGATGGTTACCTCGCTGTGACCCACAGAGAACGTTCTGCAAACGTTGCCTAAAGGTTGAATAAATAAACCTTTAGGGAACATTTGGAGAATGTTCCACGAACGTCTTTTGGAGGTTGCTTGAGAGTTTCTCTGAGATGTTGATAAAACGTTTGGATAACGTTCAGCAAACGGTTACAATGCAACCTGTATGGAACGTTTCATAAACGTCTTTTTAAGGTTGCTTGAGGGTTTCTCAGCAACCTTTAACGAACATTCGAAGAACGTCCCCCTAACGTCTGTTACCGGACCCAGCTAACAAAGCTACGTTCGTTGAACGTTCCTGCAACGTTCTCTAAAGGTTGCTGTCAACCTTCAGAGAGTCAACCTTTCTCTTTTTGTTTTGTTTTTGAGTTTCTTCATTCATCTTTTGTTATGTGCAGCCAGTGAGGTATGTTTTTATCATTTTTTTATTGTGTATACTAATAGAGAAATTAAGTTTAGGTAATTGGATGACGTGTATACTTTATGTAAGTCAACAGTTCGACGTTGGATTTTTATGCTTAAGATGTACATAAATAAATTAATCTGTAAACAAGAACTATGGCTCAGTGTTTGACCACAGGGGGCCTTTTCCACCAGGCTGGTTCCCGTTCTAGTTCGGAGTCAGAGCCAGATTAGGCACCGATTATTTGGTTTTCCACCACCTGAGCAACGGCTCTTGGTTCTCAAAACTGGTTCAATCCTGACACCACCTCTGTGCTGGGCCAGAGATGAGAACCGGTTCACGCAGCTTGCATCCGCAGCTGGGGGCGGGGCTACCTGGCCAAAATAATAGTATTGAAACATGGACCCACATCTTAATAAAAACAAAGAAATGGACTCTAAGAACAAGCAGAATATGTCTGAGGAGCAGTTTCATTTCTCACCACTAGGGCGTGGTGATGCGTTGCTCGGTTGTTTGACGTATTCCGATGAACAGAAGAAGACAACAAGCTTAAATTATTTATTTATTTATTTTCTCTAAGCTCATTCCATGTTGGGGTAATTAGATTATTATTATTATTACCCATAGATATTAGATTGAAGTCTGATGTCTGACCCATTCTGGACCAGTAGGTGGCGGTAATGCTCTTTATGTTAGTTGCCAACTGCCATTAAACCTCACATAAGAAGAAGAAGACAACAAGCTAGCAGCCTGCATGCAGCTAGTAGATTGATAGCTCTCATTTTCACTTTTAAAAGGACAAAAAGTTTGTGCAAATACAATCTAAATTCATCATCCAGTTCTGACGCAATGACGCCTGCTTAAACATTAACATGTCACTGACTGGCAACTCTTAACTTATTTTATATTAAATTCAAATAAACTACATTTTTAACAGTTAATTTTTCTCATTTTACTGTAACGGAACGCTGCCTCAATGACAATAAAGTTACATTGAATCATTAATTCATTATGGAGCAAATGTCCTGTTTTCACTCCTCTGTTCATGGGTTTGTCTGTCTGGTTTACACAATAATTAAACACAATGTGATGTCATCTATTTAACAATTAAGTTATTGAATACAAATTAATCTATGACTGAGATCATTAAACTAACAAAATATTAATATTTGAATGGTTGCTGGATCTTTTGTTGGGCCGTTGTACATGTTGTGGTGCATGTATGAGGCGATTCTACCTGATGGTTATAACCTCTCCTTGACTTCCCTGAATGCGCCAGGTGCAGTTGACCCCAGGTGGATAGTTTAAAGGCCAGGAGGGGCTGTAGATCACACCCCTCCGCTCCATGTGGACCTCCACCTGCTCAGTGCAGCCTGCAGGAAGACAACAAAAACATGGAGGCATTGGAGCTGGGAACACAAACACTTCAGATCTGTTATTGTATTTGCAAGTACACACACACAAAACATGAATACTGTGCCAAGATGAGATAAATGACCAAGGAGTCTAGAGACTCAGTCACATGGAGGCTAAAACAAAAGCGACAGCAGTTAAACTGGCAGCCAAGGCAACAGCGTCTCCTGCTGCCATCACACCATCGCTCCAGGGAACAACAGTGTGAAGTGGCCAAGACAAGCTCCAGGATTTAGTGTCTGCAGAGGCTAAATCCAATTGTTTTTCAGACTTTATGATCCTGAAATGATCTGAATGTGAGAGACTGGGATGGGTTTTATTTTGTATGATGAAAACAAGAATATGGAGCAACTAATACAGTAAATACAGGTTCAAATCATCACATTACTGCATGAAGAAGCTCAAGTCATTCATCCATCAGTGAGTACAAACACACACTCAGTAGTGTGAATGTGTGTGTGTGTAAGGCGAGGGGGGGATAAGGCCTTCTAGATGTATCAGTGAAGTCAGCAGCAGAGTGGGTCATTAAAAGCTCAGTGATGGATATCGACATGGCCGGCATCGAGCTTGGCATACATTCACATCTTCATTTTCTGGTTTGAGCCCGTTGAGGTTTTTTCATTTCATCAGATATAACAGACCACCACCCACATCAGCTAATTACCTCTCCATCTGTGTGTTACTGGCCTGGAGAAAATGTACAGCCTGTAAAACTGCTAAAGTATAAAGTGACCTGGTAAAACAGGTGGATTAAAGTTGTACAACAGCATGAAGCGCCCTCGTTTTTCCTTTTTATTCTCTGAAGGTGCTGAAATATAGAGATGGGCTGCTGATGTCACTATGAATAACATCAGGTTTCTGCACTCTTAGCCAGAAAATGAGCAACAATGCAGCGTGTGTGCATGAGACTCAGGTCAGAGAAGCAGATTGAACACACACACACACACACACACACACCTCTAAACTGCGTTGCTTTAGTAGCTCTCTCCTTTGTGCTGTCAATAAGGTGCAGTGCATAATACAGAACAAGGTGAGGGGGAGGAGGGGAGAGGAGGAGAGGGACCGACTGGCTGCAGAGAGGCAGTGATGTAATGCTGATAGCAGCATCACATTTGTGAAAGAGCATCCATGTTTCTACACTAACCCTGATCATTTACCCAATACAGATCAATGCAGGTCTCCGCAGGATGATTGATTCTCGTTTTATCTGATCACAATAATGAAATTTAAGTCTTCGCCATTCAGCAGCATGTTTTGTAGAAGCTGGGGCAGCCAGCGATCAGAACATTTGTACATTGAAATACCTCTGGTGATGCGAAATAAACATGACAGCACCATGAACCGCAAAACCCGCACAATCCTTATGATAATTTACCAGAATGTGAGTATGTGTGTCAGGGTGAACGACAGAGAGATCTCATGTGTGAAGATGCATTGTTGTCGCTCACCTGCACAGAGCGGAGCGAGGCGGAACCACAGCAGCCCGAGCAGCAGCAGCAGCGGCGGCTCCGGAAGCCCCATGGTCCGGCGGGGAGCTCCGCTCTTATCCCGCATATGAGCTGGTCAACATGGGTTCTGATCCAGCGAAGATCCGGAGTCTATTGTCAGCTCCAACACAACGAGGGCTCTGCGTTTGAATGCATTATGTCCTTTGCAAAAGCGGCCGGGACGAGAGAGCCAAGCTAGATAGCGCCCAGCACGGTACTTCCGGCTTCCTCTTCAAAATAAAAGTATTCAGAAAGTCAACGCGTTGTGGGAGGATTTAGACTTTATTAACATCACAGTGGAGAAATTCACCTAAAACAGGCTAAGTATAACTTATTTACAAGTGGTTTAAAATATGCTATAATAACTCAATTTTTAATTTCGTTTATCTGCTTATCTTTCAGTCATCTTCAGACCTAATCAAAAATACCAATTAAGTCATCTTTAAAATTATTTAATTCCTTAAATTCAAACAGTTTAAAAACGAAAACAAAAACATGACATAAATTATTTCACACATAAGATGTCTTTTCATATAATTTAGATTTAGGGAGGTTGGGATTTATATTATTATATACTTATAATAATTATACTTATATTATTATATACTATTGAAAAAGTTAAAATGCAACAAAATATATATATTTTTTGTATATCTAAAACTAATCTTTACACTAAATCTCCAACCTCCAAAAATAAATTTTACAGGAACAAACTATTGTTTCTTGTTTGATAAAAATAGTGACTGTGTTTGAAAATACAAACATTACATATGCATATTAGTGTACATTATATACATTAAAAACATTTCTATTAAAAAAGGGTGGCCAGAAGTTAAGTAAAAAATTACATAAAAGAATAAAAAAAGACCCTCATTAGGTTAAATAAAAAATATTAAAACTAATATTTATTTTGTGTTTATTATAAACTTTGAATAAAATTTAACCAGAATGTATTGTTGTAATATATTCCCCAAAATGCTAATATTTTTGTGAGGGTGACATAACTAATAACAATAACAGTAAATTAATTCTATAAATATAAGTGCATAAAAAGTAAAACAAGAAGTAAGAATACACTAATCATAAAGTTATTTATGATTAAAATTATTTTTTTTACATATATGTCACAAAAGAAAGAGGTACATTTTAACGTGTTCTTCAGAAAACTATCATGCATCACGGTATATTTTGGAGAAAGAGAAGTAAAACCTATGATTTGATTGTGAGTCTTAAATAGAAAAAAATAGGCTATATATGATTCCGCTGATCCATTTAGGTGAAAACCATACCCTGGTGTGGTTTTGCTGTCGCCTCAGTGTGGTTCAGCGGTTCGGAACACGGAGAAAGTTGTGTTTGTACAACAAAAGAAAAACATTTACATACATAACGAGAAACTAAACACGGAGTTAACCGAATAACTCCTCATTGTTCCAATTAAAGGCACCGCTGGGATTCGAACCCAGGATCTCCTGTTTACTAGACAGGCGCTTTAACCAACTAAGCCACGGCGCCGATGTGCCAGCCAGCACAAAATAACGTTTATAAACATAAAACCCTTCACAGACGTCTCATTACTGAACTGGAGAGCAGATTTATGAACATGGATCTCAACCAGATGCATTGTTGTAGTGCAGGGGTGTCAAACTCATGTCCTCGAGGACCAGTATCCAAACTGAGGTGAAGTTAGATGGATATTCGCCTCCGTGCAACACCGCTCTGAACGCTGGCAGTTCTGACTTAGGGACCGTCAATAAACTACTACTCTCTCAGGTCATGTGACCTATTGAACTCATTCCACTTTATAATAGTAGTACCTGCCTAGTAGTATAAGGCACAGCTCTTATTTTCCAAGTTTGTCTCCTCTTTGATTTTTAATGAATTTTTTTCACTAAAAATTGAAGTTTTTTCAATAGCTTCCAGGTCATGTGACCTAAGTCAGAACTTCCAGCGTTCAGAGCGGTGTTCCTGTCGCGAGCTCGCTGCTTCTCGATAGAGTAGGCTGGGGACAGTAAGTGGAAACTGTCGGTGTTTGCACGGAGGCGAATATCCGAATATCCATCTAACTTCACCTCAGTGGTATCCAGCAGGTTTTTGCTGTCTCCATGCTCCAACACAGAAGACTGAAATTACTTAATAGGTTGACAAGAAGCTGTTGGATCTATTTGACTTGCATCAGGTGTGTTAGTGCAGGTGAATTCCGGCCCTCGAGGACTGGATCTTGACACCCCTCTTGAACATGCAGAAATGTGATTTTTTTTTTTTATTTAAATGACATTATACAGGTTGTCTTTATTTTAGATCCCATTCCCACAGTGAGAAAAGTACTTCATAATGGACATATAAAGCTCCCGTCAGCCTCTTCATGACCTATTACACTGAGTCAGGTGTGTTGCAGCAGGAAACGTAAAATCTCTAGGAGATCCACTTGTACCCAAGTCCTTGTCCCCACTTTGCTGCTGGTAAATAACTCACAATTGGTTATAATAAAAAAAAAAAAACAAAACAAGGGAGTTTAAATATATTACCCTAATAGGTACGGGTGATTAATCCAAAGCATTAAAAACTAGGAAGGAAAGTAGTTAAAATAATTAAATGAATGTGTTGTGGTTTACCTCTGGATGTTATGGCTCTGGAGGGCGATGGCTGGTGGCAGAAATGAGCAACGTGTCCTCCAGCTACTTGTGTCATTGTGTGTGAAAGCAATATGACCGGGTCCTCTGGTACATTGATAGCAATGTACAATATTCTCTTCAAATACTTCAGCTCCGAGCTGCAGAACAGTAAGGATGTGTATCCATGTCTTATGTTTCATCTCAGTAGATTCAGGAACCACCACGTTTGGACCAGTTTATTTTATTTATACAACCAGAGCTGGGTTACAAATAAATCTACCGATGTTTTATTTTAATTCTGGCCAAATACAATCAGAATGAAACGCAAGGCACCACACAGAGCGTGATAGTTCAACAATTTATTCAACAACTTTATAGACATTTCTTAAGAAGAGTGTGGCTTTATTTTTTGTTTGGTAAGTGCAGGAACCAAAGCTTTTTACATGCACATGGTCTCAGCACAGACACGGGTTATACAAGTTTAGTTTTTTTTCTTATTTTACTAGCGGTTTTCTTTCTTAAAAATCGGAATACAGCAGCTGATGAAGCTCAACAACAACCACTTCAATGATATACACAACCAATGTTCTATTAAAAGTCAAAGAAGAAAAAGTAAAATCTTACAAAGAAAAGTGAAGGTGTAAAAATCAGAAACCCTACAAATGGCGCCGAGTGGATGAGTCCATGAAAGAACAAGCTGATGTCACATTGTTCAGCTTCTTTGCCTCTATGGACACTGGTGAGATTAATTTAATGTAAATACTATGGGGAAAAAAAGCAAGTGACACACTCAGCAAACCTTTCTCCATCTATCTGAAGCTCCCATTTCATGAGGACTGGACAGAGTAGACAGGGTGACAGAGGAAGAGGGGGGGTCATAGTCCTGCATAGTGTGGTCTTCACTGGAGCAACAATTAGTTTGAATAAATCTTAAATATGAAGACTACCTGGAGTCTCGGATGTCTAAACGTATCTTAGGTGCGGTGTAATAGTCTGGTTGCCCCAGGCTAAGCTCCTCAGACAAAGATCTAAATGATTCAAGCACAAGTTAGTAACAATTTGAGTTGCACGAGTCAATGAGACATCAGATCTGTGTCTGAAGGTACTGGACCTCCTCAGCCCGAACCAACCTGCAGCCTTTACGTTTCTCCCTATGTGTGTATACATTAATGAGTTAGAAAACATGAGATTACTGGTGAGCACACTGCACTCCGGGCCCATGGTGGCCGCTCTCGTCATCTGAGCTGTCGTTGTAGGCCTCTCTGCGGCCGCCTGACGACGAGCTTTGACTGACATCATAATCCTGCAGGTCCACCTCCTCCGCATCCCCGCTGATGATGGGCGGCTCAGACCGGGAGGGCAACATGTCCTCCAGCTCCTACAGAAAAACAAACATGTACATGCAGCTTTAACACACACCAGGCTTTGTTTTTTTAACCTATGGACTACTGTGCTGAGTGGAAAGCTGGTGTTACCCAGGAAATGATCTAGAAATAACCATTTGAAGTCAAAAAGCATGTAAGAGAAAGTTAAGACACATTCCTCCATGTTACAGCCTAATCCTAAACAGGAAACCATTCTGCATTAAACACACACCAGTTTTCTTCATTAATAATGTCTAATTTTAGTCATTCTTGATGCAACACCACATCAGAAATACGAGGAGCTTATCGATCCGGTCTGTATTCTTACGCTGGTGATAAAAAAAAGTTAGTTGTGGGACCAGGAGCAGCATACAGTCTTTTTATATCACATCCATGCGATGGAAGTCGCTCCTCGGTTTGGATGTTGTCTTGTAGAGCATTACCCTGCTCTGAAACGTGTGTCATCGTCTTTATACATGTTTGTTGATGTAAAGCCACATGCAAGGGTATGCTGTAAAGCACCTAACTGCAGCATAAACGATAGAACCTCATCCTACACAACATTTCACTCAGACCTAAAATGAAGCTTTCCATAAAAACAACAGCATTGAAATAAAACACCACACCTACATAGAAACAAGGAGGAGCCACAGCTGGTTTCCTTTAATGCACTAAACAAATCTGTATACAACACATTAACCAAACACATAATGTGTCGTACCGTAAGTTTCTCAGAGCTGATCCAGTTGTTGTCTGGAAACTGGACATCAAACTTTATGAACAGGTCTCCCTTCTCAAAAGGGTTTCGGTACTGCGGCATTCCCTCTCCTCGCACCACCCTGACTGAACCTGCACAGGATACAGATGCATGAGAACAAAAACAAAATCATTTATCTGAACAAAACATATTTAACTGTGATTAAGAAATAAAACTTTCTCCTCTCAGACTAAAACACAATATTTAAAGCAAACCAACTCAATAATGATAGAAATACCTGGTGCCCATAAAGCAATTACAAAGCCAAGTGATGATTAAAAATGAAAATTCTTCTATGGATCCTTTTATACCGTTTTAAAGAGCTTCTGTTTAATAAAACTAAAACATGCACAATGTGTATTGTGGTTCATTTAAACAGTCAAAACCACTGGAATAATTATGAACATTTGTGCATTGCAACAAAGATTTTAGAGACAGGGACAGGGCTGGATAAAGGACAAGGAACATCATAATGAACAGATACAGAGGTGTATAAAATGGGATCACTTACACACACACACACACACACACACACACACAGCTATCAAAAGTCCATATTATGTCATATATGTCATTTTAGTTTATGTGCTTTAGTTAGTTAATTTGTAAAAACACTTAAAGAAGCCCTGTAGATTATAAAAAATAACACAAACCTGGCTCGATTACTTTTCCAGCAGGATACTTTATGACGATTTGCCGTCCGTCTAAGTGCTTCAGCATGAACTGGAAGCCGCACAGCGCTTCAACAAGACCAATCTTGTAGTTCATGGAAAGATCGTTGCCTTCTCGCCTAAATGTCTGCAAATTAAAAAAAAACATTTTTAAAAATCATTTAGAAAATGAAATAGTCAGTGAAAATGTAGATTTACTACTACACCTGAACAACATTTAGTTTTTTAAGCATAATACAGTGTCCAGGTGGAAATTATGTCTGATTAAACCAGTATCGTAGAGACCTTTTGAGATATGATTTATGCAACCAGTTTTATTTTTTATTTATTTATGCAAAGTAAATAAAATAAGAGTGTCAGAGGAATGAGTGGAAGCAATGTATTGCAAAATAAACTTAAAAAACTAAATATCACTTTAGACTTTGTCATTTCTCAGAAGCAATTAGATAAATATATCAATAGTTTTTTCTGAGGATAAAAACATTTAGTTGGGAAAGTTTCTAGAAACGATTAATCCAATGACAGTGCTTTTATATGAAACTCTGAGCCGACACATAAAAGATATAGCAGAGTATAATCATTCATTTATTTTCTCCTGAAAAGCTCACACATTGTCTCATAAAGTCAGTCATCATTAACCTTTAGTCTTTTTCTCACACACACACACTCACACACGCACGCACACACACACACACACACACACACACACACACACACACACTCACACACACGATACAAGCTTATACTGCTTCCCTGGTCATTAAAACTGAAAACCTCACTAGAAGAATACAGAAAAGATAACAAAGCAACATCAAAGCGGACTACATGATGCAACCCAAGTTTTTAAAACCACTTAAACCTGTTACACATCTGCTGATTTCTGTGCTACATCATGTCTTTCAGTGTCCAACAAAACAACATATGTGGAAAGATAACATTACTGCAATGAGACGTGTTTGAGCTTGTTTAGTACTCGTCTTATCTGCATGGTTTGTTCACTTCCTCTACCATCCCGTGACATAATGTGACAGAGACGTACATCCTCTGGGAGTGATGTCCAAACACAAAAAGTGAATGAAGAAAAACAGACATACCAACTAAAATAACACCATCATTATCAGGACTATATGGATAATCTAGAGCTCTATGGATAGCCCACATAACTCCAGTGTCAGAAGGACTGATTACTAATATGACTGAACAACCTTCTTATTCTCACCTGATTGTTTTGGTTACACTATGGAAAACTTCACATTGAGCATAATATAAAATCAATGAAAGAAATAACTGCTGTTCTATACTGGCTCTGTGGATTAAAGATCTTGTATTGTGGTGATGCTCCTGCACTTGTGCTTAAAGATGGATGAAGTCTTATTCAAGTGCAAGGTATTGTTCGAAAGGTCATGAGCCCAAGACCCACAAGATTCACAACAAGATGATATGAAATGGATATGAAATGCTGGCACTTGATAGTTTCACCATTATGGAGGAGTGTGCCGTGAATACTGGTCCGAGTATTATTTGGATAGACAGAAAATGACCACAGAAATCAAATGTATTGCTTTTGAGAGGAAGAGTTTTGGGATTTGGTGAAATAATGTATGATAAACATGATGCACATACTGTGAAATGTGAAAGTAGACTGTGTTAGTTATGATGCTGAAGTGAGATGGTCAGCGCAGGTAAAGTTATGTTCGGTATCATGTGAAAGGGCAGCTTTTCTAGTTTCATGCATTACCCACGATGTGGACGGGAGTGAACAGATCGTGCGGTGTGTGTTGGATTTTGTTGCTAATGTTAATGGCCTCATCGTTATAAAATACAATAGTGTTAAAGCTTCTTGTCTGAGATGGAAAACACACACACATATTTTCAGTAACTTTTTTAAACTGGTTAACCCAGCTGCTCAAACCAGTACCAGCTCTGTCTGTCTGAAGGGGTTTAGCGGCTAAAAGACTTATGTTTATGATCTTAGCTTGGGAAGCAGATAAAAATGTTGAGCTACTTTCAGTCATTTTGATTAATCTGTTGCAATTTGCAGAGGATTTGGCGAGCACCATGAAGCTGCAATCTATAAAACAATTACATCCCTGGATAATCTAACAGGATGTTGCAGCAACGCGACAGAGCAAGGTGACCTCTTCATAGTCGGGACTAATCAGAAAAAATAAAAATATGATAAGCACAAATAACAATGTGGATGAGTTACAGAGACAGGCTGCAGTGTTGGAGGGACTCCTCCACATACCTCATGCTCCTTTTCCTGCAGAACAAGAACTATGTCTCCAGGCTCTACACCAGGTGCCTGGTCAGCTTCTCCTCCAAAAGTTATTTTCTGGCCATGCTTCATGCCTTTGTCCACGTGTACCTCCAAGATCTTTACCTCCTTCACAACCTTCTTGCCCTCACACTTTTTACAGCGGTCTTTCTCGCTGATAACCTCACCTGTAGCGAGTGAAGGAGCAAAACAACAACAAGATTTAGGATCAAGTCATGAAATGCTTGGTCGTGTGTGAGAAGTGGGTGTTCCAAACCACCTTTAGCAATAACAATTGCTGCATAAGGCACTGATTTATGTTATACACACACACACAAACTAAATAAAAAGTCATCCCCACCTTCTCCATTACAGTCAGTACACACAGACTGCATCTGTTGGACCATCCCTGGGGCCAGCTGTCTGATCATGATTCGCATGCCACGTCCTCTACATGCTGTGCATTTCTGTACAGCCCCCGTCTTGCCTCCCTGCCTGCATTTATACAGATGCAGAGATGAGTGTATTTATAAGAAGATAGAAAAGTTACATCTGAGATAATCCAGCTGAGCGTAAACAAACAACTTACCCATTACAAGTGCTACACAGTACGTTCTTGCTAAGTTGTAGTTTAGTTGTTTTTCCGTTGTAAAGATCCTCCAATGACACCCTATAAATAAAAAATGAGATATTTTACAGACTTAAATTAAAAGAAATGAACTGGAATCAACAAAATGCACAAAGGTAACTTCAAAGTTGTGTCTGATTTAATTAGCCTGGTCTTACTTTAGTGGATGAACCATGTCCTCGCCTCTCCTGCGACCTCCATTCCTGGAGCGGCTTCCTTGTCCACCCATGAAGCCAAAGAGTCCACCACCAAAAATATGGGAGAAGATGTCATCCATCCCAGGACCACCCCCGCCTCCTTCCCGCAAGCCTTGTTCTCCATAACGATCATAAAGTTCCTTCTTTTCTGGGTTTGTTAGAACTTCGTAGGCAAAGCTGATTTCTTTGAACTGAGATGGGGAAAAGGGATAAGTGAATTAATTATAATAAAGATGCACACTGGAGGCAGCTCCAAGTCTCAACTCAACAATGACCAAACAACCAAAGATCCCAGCTCTCTTTATCTGTGAAATACACCAGCAATCTGGTGAACTTTGACAAAAATCCCACATAAACAGAAAAAAGATAAAAATGAGGTAAATGTTTTGAGAATATCAACATACATTTATGGGGAACAAATATGCATGTACATACATAAAACCTGGATAATGTCACATGCACACTGACACATACAGTATTACAAAATACTGCATCTACCCATTAGACACAGAGGAGCATGAAATGACACATCTCTACTTACTAAGGAACCAAACTGAGGCCTTTAAATCCTCTGCAGTATATTTTCTGATCCAACAATAAATATAAATATTACGACATAAAACAGTAATGAGCTAAGAACTGGCTTATGAGTCACACATTGCTCATCCTTAATTAAAATGTTTCAGAGCTTTCAAAGCCGTCTTTACAGGTTTCTCTGAAGAAGCCGTTTTCCTGTTGTATGAAAAAACACCTTGCAGTGTGAGGCATGACAAGAGAGCACCAATACATAAAAATGATTTAAATGTTAGTGTTTTGGCAGGTCTGCATTTGAGCAAATAAAAAGAATACTGAACAGGCTGATGAAGATGATGGTGGATTCTTTACACCGTCTCCACAACACAGTGATGAAACAACATGCGTTCAGTGAGAGGCTGGTTCAGGACCGATGGATGTCTAAAGCTGCGTTCACACCGGTCAGGCGTTTTGCCGTCCAGGCGTCTGGTTTACATGTTAAGTCAATGTAAACCCGCG
>JBAMHV010000001.1:27945216-27955681 GCA_037177535.1 Pseudomugil gertrudae
TTCCTGGTAAGTGATCCGCTGAAAGCAGGAGCTGGTGAGCGGATCACTGCAGAAGCACACAGGCAGACACACAAGCAACAGCTCGTGTCTCTGTCAGCAGAGGAGAGAGGCTGCTCCCTACACACAAACGGGCAGAAACGAGCACACACGCTGCCGAGCTCGCCTCCGTTGTCGGGCTCTGTGTATTAAATACACCCAAGCCACTCTCTCAACCTGGTCTGCCATCATGCTAATAAAACAAACAAAGCTCAAAACAAATCTCCTACCAAACCGCGGGAACGCTACGCGGATCGCGGTGTTCAGATAGGCTATTTATTCTGAACGCAGCTTGACGCCTGTTTTGGTGTCAAAGACGCATGTAGAGGCGTAGGCTTTGAAGATAATGAGCGTCCAAATTCATACGTTCCTGCGAATTCAGACGGCAAGACGCTGTCCGGTGTGAATGCAGCTTAAGAGGTACAGAAGATCCTTCCAGCAGCAGCAGCCTCAAAAACAAAACCTGTCACTATTATTTCTGTATTTAAAAAAACTACTACAATTTGAATTTCCCTCTGGAATCAATAAAGTATTTTCATTTAATTTAGTTATTCTTACATTAAAGGTAAGTCAGAATAAGCCTCCACGCTACCGTCAACATGACAGGTTGATCTCATTTCTTTGTCCCAACTCTAAATATCTGCTCAAAATGGGGTTTGAACAGCAATGACCTGCTCTTAGCTAGGTATGGCTAATGCTATCTTTAGCTACACTATTTATTAGGCATTTTTAATCAAATGACTGCTTTGGCTAATGTCACTTTGTGTTACTAATATTATTTGGTCTTAAAGTGAGGAAACATTTTCTTCTAGTTAATATTATGATAAACCTGGATGAAGAACAACAAAATAGCACCTCTGTCAGGCCTCACGTTGAGGTAAAACCACCAAAGCTACGGTTGGATTATAAAGAGAGTTATCCTTTGGTAAAGATTGTTATAGAAATGTGATCAACCATGACTACTAGGACCCGACACAGCTCCATATTTCCTTGACTTGCTTGAGAAGTGCAGCGTAGACACAACCTTGATCTGGAAAAATGTGCACCCCCCAAATGAAGCTTGGGACGTAGAGATGGGAATGACTACTACAAATGGCATCAGTTAGTGAAGTCACCTAGCCAGACACGTGTAGCTGGTCTTTGACTGACTTTTGCTACATTTCCAAGCATCCACCCAACCTTTTATCAAAACTCAACGTGTGACATTGTGTCAATCTGTTTCAGTATCAAAATAATTCAAACAGCTCTTAATAAAAATTGCTACATAGCAATGTCCGGGTTCCGTCTCTTAGGGGCTTTCTTAAACAAAAAGACTATTTAACCAGAACCTAAGTCCAACTGCCAGCTAAGATGTCCATTTGTGTATAACCCTCCACCTCCATGGGTCTGCTCGTCTAGATCAAGCATTATTCAAAGTAAACCATAAGAACTGTACAGAACTTTTCTGACAGGCAGAGGCAACGTTTGTGCTGCTGGTGGTGGAAAAGTAAAAGAGGTAGAGAAAAAACAGGAATTTAGTCTGTGAAACAGATACTCTCCAGCTACACTGAACAGCCAATCAGCACCTTCACAAACAGACCAGATTCAAGAGCAGGTGGCTTAATATGAAGAGGTTTTAACAGGCGCTTAATGTTAAAGTGTGTTCACACCGTTTGGTCCGCTGTAAACAAAGCCTGGTCTGCTTCCACAGGCAGTACACTTCATTTTATGGTTTCAGTGAAAACCAGAAGAAGCCAGCACCAGTCTGCTGCTTTGAGCGAACAGACCCTCCACTGAACCAAGAGAGGAAGGGACAGTAAAAAAAAAAAAAAACTCAGTGTGGTTGTAAAGTATTAATAAAACTGATAAGTGTAGATAAATAGCAAGAAACAAAACAATCACTATCTTATTTACAAATATGCATTTGCAAAACCAGGGTGTAAAATATAGAATCTCCCCCAGCAAACAGTAATGCTGTGTTACATTATCCAGTCAGTTTAGTGTTGTGTGAAAGCAAATCATACCGCAGGAAGGTTTAAAATCCTTCTGAACCCACCAATCATCCTGTGTGTCATTAAAAACCTTTGCTGGGATTATTACATAAGTGCAAAGTTGTGTTATTGCTTTGATGACGCAAACGGACCTCGATAAGAATTTTTTTGTAGAAAATAATGGTTCTAAATACACAAAAGCACAAGTACAAAAGGTATTTAGTTATCAGTCCCCCTTTTCTTTTCTCCAGAAATGAATTTAGCCCTTTTTAAGTTAGAAGTAAACCAGTAAACCACGGCTCTCCTTACCTTGTCCCCGGCATTTGGATTCTTGTCTGGGTGATATTCTTTTGCCAGTTTCCGGTAAGCCTAAAATAATATAAAAAAGAACTTTATTAGTCAGTTTTCCATGTTATCTCATTTGGTGCTATGGCAGGTTACTGGAAATGACGTAGCTCAAACAACATGGGGAAGCTTACCTACTAAATACGCAATCACACGTGCCTCCTACTGAGGCTTTAGGTTACAGGGCAAAACACCGCACATGCCGGTCATTACCCATTTAAAAAGCACAATTACCAGTTAACGCTTTAATAATCCTTTCAATAGGTAATCGCTTCTTGTGAGTTGTATGCGTTTTATAATGCATGTGTATTTTAAAGTGGATAAAGTTTTTTTTCTCCTAAAGAAAATGGACAACTCAAAATGTCTGACAATTTCATTGCTAACGTTGGGGCAAAAAGCCTATGCTAATTAGCTTAGCTTGCTTCAACTCAACCGTAGTGACGAAGCTAAAAAAAAAAAACCTAAAAGAAAAAACAGGGGAAATTTATAGAAAACACACGGTATAATATTTGTTAACAGTGTGGCAGAACAATGAGAGTTATTTTTAATATTCCACACCGGAAACAGACTTCGTCACACTTTGGCTAGGTAGTTCGCAATGATGTAATCTAATTCAGACAATCCACACAACTTTAATTCCACAGTTCAATGTTATATAGTACTTAATCCATTTACACCAAACATTGGTGAAGAAAATAGTTTACCCAATTGCCGCTAATTGATAAAACAGAATTATCAACAAGCGTCAGTTATCCCTCTCTCTACCACCCGAAACGTAGTTACTGAAATATATGCCAGGTTATTTATTTCACTAGTCGTGGACTTCAGACCGCATGTTAGAGAAATCTTGCCAGTCGTCTATATAAAAGACTACTAATGAACAATACACCCATATTCGTATAACCTTTGGCATGCTTAGCTAGCTTAGAGCGACAAAAGCTTCTGAGCTAAAGCTAACGAGAGGTCAGCGGCTAGTTTGGCATAAGCTAGCGCCAAGTTAGCCGCTAACTGCCTTTAGTTTTTTTAGTTCCTAGTGGGAAAAAAACTATTTGACTTATTATCTGATTTCGACACTGAACTTCATATAAGGTTAACGGCCGCAAATGAAACGTGACGTTAACATACAGGCCGTTTAACCAATTATTTTAGCTAGTTTAATTAACGGCTAACATTAGCCAGTTGCGCTTAGCCACGCATTTCCTGGTCGAAGCAGTTTCGTACATTTTGTAACACACTGTAAAAAAGGCGGTGTGATTTGTCAGTTCATTCAGCTTTTTCTCCATCTAATTACCTTCTTTAGTTCGTTTTCAGATGCGGACGGAGACACTCCAAGAATGTCGTATAGTTTTGTGTCGGCAACATTAGCCATGATGTTACTGTAGATGCTGCTTCAGCTGAGAGGAGGATGGACAAAGAGAAGAAGCCGGTGGAAAATGTTTTGCTCGCCTTTTGCTTTAGTTTCCGGAAAGTTAGAAGGAGCTCTCTCAATGTCCGCTGCTGCCCTCTAGCGGCGGGGGGCTTGCACGACGTCCACATGGGAGTGCAGCAATCAACTGTTACTTTCTCACCAATAAAGATAAATATTAGATAAAGATTCATTTATTTTTGTTGCAACAAAACTCTGAGACCCAAAAACAGCCAGTATTAGTAAAAAAAAATAGTTATAAAATAAGAGTAAGATCTTATGGTAAGGCCTGCACAAGGTGAGGAAAATAATATGATATAGTTTTTGTTTACTACATGCAATAGAGTTGAAAATGTTCTTAAGGGGAAACAGATGTGTGTGTTTATTACAGTTTGTACCATCTGATTACTGATCACTTTGATCACCTTACCCCACAAAAATGCCATAAGCCAGGACCTTTAACTATAAAAGCACAGCAGCTGTGGAAGGTTAATCCTGCTGAGGACTCCCAGGAAGTAAATACACTGCTGTGCTTTCATGATCAGGCAGTTTGTGTTGTGGGTGAGTATGAGATATGTGTGCTTTGGCACTGAAAGTTGTCACTCTATTAAATATTTTACACATCAAACTGTAAGCAGGTCACTTCACAGGTCCACATCAACAAGGTAGATGTCAAGATATTGAATAGTATCAGAGAGGGAAGATGAGCTCCACTGAGGGGGCTGAACAGAAGGTAACAGCAGATTATTAGAACTGCTACAGGTTGGGTTCCTGAAGGCTAATGGTTATCTGGTTTGGAACCTGGCTAAAAGGTTCAATTAAAACCCACTGGTATCGAGACAACAATGTCCTCACAGAGCAGCCTGAGGCTGTGCACCAAGAAGGACAATGTGAAAGATGCTGAAATTCTTGGAATATGGGCCTCAGTAACAAACGTGAATTTAAAAGAGCAGAAAGTGAATCCTACTGGTTGAGGTTGACTTATTATTAGCTAGAAAGGGCCGGTATGGTTATTAATCATTCATAAGGACAGGCACTGAGGACAAGATCATTAGATACTATCAGACGGGTCTGGTGTGATCTACTAAAAACAGAGGTGTAAAAGTCTGGTGGACATCTACTTCCAGACTGATAAACTGGTGATATAATGGGTATTGTTAGGCTCAAGAAGAAAGCAGGAGGCAGTGATGGTAAATAAAAGCAACAGCAACATCAGAGCATCACATGAAAAGCTTGAAAAATACCAAAAGACATGAAGATGAAGGTTACAGTGGTTCTGCAGGTTGTAACTGGGAGCGGCGTTCCAGCAGATCTCTGTCCAGAAGAGCAAAGTCCAAGCTGAGAACCATCCACCTGAACAACTATCAATGAGCAAGACCCAAGGAGCTACTGCCCACCTGTGGGTGAGTCAAAGATGTGTGTGGCGTATATGTGCAGGATGCTACTGTGATTACAGCTTTAGCTGCAAAACATTATCTAGCCACAACTAATGCATGCAACCTCGAGGTGGGCGTAAACAGGCTCATCTATCAGTTAGGCTAATGCATAAAACAACGTGGTAGAGTTCATAAAGTTTGGATTCTGAGGCGATGGAAAGAGGTAAAGGGGTAAATGAGTCCAGGTTTAATACTCCAGGAAACAGTGGGTAGTGCTGCACCCACGTGCACTAAAAAATGATGTCAGCTGACTACCTGAATATAATAAAGACAATTATATTTAATCAATAGCACAAGCTTATTCCAAGGTGACCATTACAAGATTAATCAGGCTCAAATTGTTAAAGAGTGTATATAAAACAGTACTTTACAACCACCTGACTGATGCAAACTCATGTTTAAAGAAAAATAACAGATGCCTTCAAGCTGCCTGCTGGTGGAGCTCAACACCGCAGCACAGTCTGCCTACATCAGAGCAGCCCTTTAGGGATGCACAACACACAGGGATAAATGTTTTCCTTCCATGTAAACTCATCTCATTTCCAGCTAATCACGTAAACTGAACAGAGCGATTATAGAGCGGCAGCAGTAATGGAATAAGGTTCATGTAATGTGTGTTATGTGTGTGTAGAGCTGGTGTTGTTTTCATTCAGAGTGAATGTTGCTTTTTACAGATACTCACCAGCACGGCAGCTATCATCATTTACTTTGAGACTCCTCGGACCACACGTTCTGTTGTCGGACCGCAGAGAAACCACACATGGATCTGTGGTGATGCCCTGAGCTTTGGTCTGGGACAAATGCGTGGTGACAGCAAAGGGTGAAAGGGGGGGCATGTGCATGTTACAGAGAAAACAGTAAAAACGCTTTAAATGTGCGGCTGTCAGGAGGATCTGAGCCACGTTAATGTGTTCTGTGAATAAACCATCCCAGAGCATCTAATATCGAGCTGTGCGTAGGCTGTTCTGCATGTCACAGTGCGTATAATAACCCAAGAAGACGTCTCTGAAGCGTGGGCAGTGTCTTTTTTTAATGCGTCTTATTTACAACAAACAAAAAAAAGAAGACACAACGATGTGAGTAAGCTCTTGTTTATTAAACAGAATGAAATTATACAAGGAGTGGTTAAAATCATAAATGAGTCCAATACAGGTTACATGTCAGTCACTTAGAAAACAGCTTGTGCTTGTTTATACACTCGGCTCATGGGGCAAGAGACAAAAAAGCCTTTTCTCTCATTAGGTTAGAAAGTGGGATGGTTCATTTCTCACACCAAAACACTTTGATACTCCACACATGACCACTTAATGGCCTGAATCCTCATTTACTATAAAAGTTAGAGCAGAAAAAGTCTTTTTTCTGTATTTCTTACCAAAATAGGACAGTCTCTTCATGTGCTCATCCTGAGGAGAGACTGAGTGAAGCGTATCCTCTGTTCGTGTGAGGTAACTAGGAAAACTACATATTTATACGAACACAGCATTATCTAGCATCGTCGTCGTCGTCGTATATCCTCCATCATTTCTAACATCAGCAAACTTCATTCACATCCTCATCGACACAATAGATCATTGGTCATTTAGAATCATAAAGTCATCTGAACAACAACTGAAAAACAGAGTTAAAAGCCAAGCATCACCATGAGGCTGGGTATATACTGGTTTTAACAGTACAGTACACTGACTAAAAAAGAAAAACAAATCAAAGACACAAATAAATGATCAGAAGACACACTATAGATCATATATATTTGTGCATGGCAGGTGTAAAAACTCAGTCTGCGACATGCCTGTCTTTCTCTCCAGCTGTAACAGAGTGGTTATAGAAAGCAGTCCGCCTCTGCATGTGTCTGTGATGGAAGGAGAGATGGGATGAGTGTAAGCCCAGCAAAGGCACGAGATGTTTCCATGCTTTCTTTACTCCATCTCCTCTACCGTTTGAAAAAAAATCAGTAGTTTTGTTGCTCTTGTGTTGCCTCAGGTTGTATCTCCTGTTCTCTCTGAGCCTCCGCATGAGTATGACGGACGTCCTGAAGTGGTGACGCACAGTACTTTGAGGTCAGAGGTCAAGAGGGAAGCAGGTGATCCATTTGGCATTGAAGTCCTCGCCGCTTCTATGATGAGTGAAATGAGGTTTGTTTTAGTTTCCTCTCCCCTGTTCATCCCATCTAGAAATCCATGGACATGGAGCGTTGCGATGGGTCAACTATGGTGGTACTATTGCGAGCACTGTTGCCACGGATACTGAGGGTTCCGCAGGCTCCTCCCATCCCGGCACCAATGCCTCCAGCGATACCGCTAGGCCCCGCCATGCTCATTCCTCCTGCAATGCCCATCCCGCCACCCATTGCTACTCCTCCTGTAATTCCAACCGCTCCGCCAATCCCTCCTGCTATCCCCGATGCTCCACCCATTGCTCCTCCTGTGGCTCCTCCTCCTGCACCATGCCCGTAAATCTCGCAGGGGATCTCCTCTGTGACGCGGTCCTCAATGACCTGCTGGTCGCAGTCATGAGTCTGTAAGTGCTGCTTGTAGCCGTAGCAGCTCTTCTTGTAGCTGGAGGTTGAGTTGAAAGTCTTCATGGGAGGTGGTTTGGAGAAATCGTTGTGGTAAGACAGCTCCATGGAGCTTAGGGTGGTCCGACTGTGCTTCATGCTGCTGCCGCCGCCGCCAGTGGCCATGGAGGCTTGTGAACCACAGTGGTGCTCGTGGACGCAGCGGGACATTGTGGAGGAGCGCCGCATTTTATGAAAGCTGTCCAGATCCTCGGTGAGGTCCGCTAAGTCTGAGGAGATCTCCTTGTCGCGGAGAGAGAAGAGCTCATAATGAGGTGGGTCAAAGACCTCCTGAAATCCAGCCTTGTTGAAAACACCAGGTCGCCGAGCCACGACCTTGAGAGGAGGAGAAATTTAGAACATTTTATTCCAGCAGGTCATATCAGAAAACACAGTGACACTTTGAGAGCCCTAAAAGCCTCATTTGTACTCTGTGTTATACCCTGCTTGTCCAAAATAAAGTCCCCGCCTGGACTCAACTAAGCAAATAGTTAAGAGCCTCCTACTAGATAATTCCTGCATGGATGATCATGTTGCAGCAAGTTTTTTAACACAAACTGATGCAGGACTCATCCTGTGAGTGTGGAAAGATTTTTATCGGTTTCAGAGGGGTCAAACAAATAAAACATGTAAAGAGATGATGAAACAATGCTTGATTAAAAACCAGAAGGAAAGGGGGGAAACCATCATTTTCAGTCAGAATAAAATCTTTATGGTAATCAGTGGTCATTTAAATATCTGATTTAAATGAAATATCAGATAAATATCTGAAGTCTGAACATAATAAAACCCAAATAAAAACTACATTAGAGCATTTCTACAATGTGGAGGAACTCAAGGAACTGGGACTGATCAGCTGTGTAGCCATAAAAAAATACTAATAAGTTAAATTAACCGGAGAAAAAGGGTTCAATTAGCGCTCTTTTAAATCTACTTAATCTCTTAATTTACTCTGTTACAGACAGGAACATCTCTTTTTAAGCGTCAAAATGTTCAGCAGTTTGAAAATAAGTATTAAAGAGAATATCAGTTTCATTACCCTCCAAACTTAGCCACGAAGCGAGGCTCACTGAAGCAAAGACAGGCAAGGAAGGCTCACATTATGTAGCTAAAATAAAAAGTAGATACTCACTTATTACCTCCCTGTCTTTAAGTCTAACTGGTACTCATACCATAAATACTGACACCCAAACAAAAGAAACAAGTTACCTTTTTCCTCGGCTGCTTCATCTGGACCAGAATGGAGATGATAAGCAGAACGAGAACTATGCCAGATGAAACACCGATAACGGTGCCGTGAGTCTTAGTGATCTGATGGAAAAGCCCCGTCGATCGCTTCTCTGGAGGACAGGAGAGAGAAGAAGAAGAACAAACACAGGAGAGGACACCTGCAGTCAGATCCTAATCCACCACGCTAGGTTTAACAGTGAGCAGAGAAGAGATGGTCACACCTTTGCAGTGGTTTTCATCCCACGGATACACACAGTTCTGCACGCCATTGCACACCAGCGAGTTGTTGATACACATGTTGCTGTGGCAGAAAAATGTATTGGCTGTACAGGGAGCTGCAGGCAAAACACAGAGATAATGGAATTTAGCAAAACAAGTGTCTACAGTTCGGAGTAAAATATGAAAAAAACATATTCGTTAACAATAAATCAATAACAATGATAACAGAACAATACTTTGGTTTTAGAGCGCTGTAATAAAAGATTAAATTAGTGCTTGAAATGCTAGAGGTCTAATGGAGGCGGTGCTGCATGGGATCATTCATCATCATTTCCTGCACATACAGGATCAGGAGGGGGGGTGGCAGCTACACTGAACTGCAGCTTTTATGTCAAAGCAGTCTAAGACACAGGAGACAGAGAGGAGAAAGATGAGGGGACTCGCTGGACAGCTAAAGACAGTCTGGGGGGACGACTACGGAGGAGAAAGGTGGAAATGGCTCAGGGGCATCATGGGATGGTCACATTAAACTAACTGTTAGTGTGTGATGGCAGAGACAAAGGAGACTGATGACAGACTCAGGAAGATGAAGGCTGATGGAGGATACTGATCTCTGACATGTGGAAACTGGTTGAGCAGTGGTTACGTATTCCTTTACATTATATAAAACTAAATGGCATTGCATCACAGGAATCTGTGTTGATTCAAAAACAGCATCATTAATAGTTTAACGTGCAGGACAACACAGTGTACATGCTGGTGTACAGTGCCAGTCAAAAGTTTGGACACACTTTCTCATTGGATTTCCCTGTTTTTCGACCAAGCCTACCCTCTATGGAGAACCCAGAGACCTGGGCATGCGGCAGCCACCATGGAGCATGAACCTGCCCACATCCAGGACAACCATGCACCCATCCAGACACTAGAAGAGGGAGAAACCAGCTAGAGCCTCCACATTCGTGTTTTAAATATTATATTTAGTCCAATTAAAGAAGCACTATATAACTTTCTGACCTTAATACTGTGTTTCTAACTGGCTTTGATAGCACAGTGACATTCATTATGCACATTCCTGCACCAGAACCTGCACCTCACAACTTGGAGCATCATGTTACCACTAAGTTTCACTATACACACCATGTCATACACCAGGAACTGACCATTTTGAATACACACCATGAATGATGCTGTAAATGAAATGAAAAATACTTTATTGATCCCAGAGGGAAATTCAAATTGTAGTAGTTTTGTTAATACAAAAAATAGTTAA
>JBAMHV010000001.1:27973378-27987902 GCA_037177535.1 Pseudomugil gertrudae
TTAAAACATTATGTTGATTAGAGTTATGTATTTTGGTTTAGAAGCTGTTCTTGAAGAAAATAAACACCTGAACACAAGAGGAGGAAGGATGATTAATATAACAAGTGCTTTTTGGCTGTTTTCTTTAAAAAGATTTGATTATATAAAGCTAAACATATGACAAGTTTAACGTTAAAAAGAAAGACCAAATAGCAGGAAAAGATACTCAATATGTTTATTTTAACATTAAAAGTCTCCACCAAATGCAGGTAAAAGCTGATTATGTTTCACACCCAGAAAAAGGCGTTTAAGCTTTAATGTCTATCTTAAATTACATTAAGACCTGATCATTACAATCAGCTGCAATAATCAAATCTCACACTTCTAAGCGTTTTGTTTTTAATCACATAAGACTTTTATTTTGAAGTTAGAAATGTTCATTTCCTCTTGCCTCCATCTCCTGACGCAGCTTAACGCACCTGGTAGCGCATCTACTCCCAGCTCTGGGGGTCTCTTCTCCCTCCAACAACACACACCCATCTTCTGCATCATTGTGAGCTGCTTAAAGGCAAACCGAGCTTCAGAGATCAACTCTCATTTGCAGTGCGGGGAAGGTTTACCCTCTCCATGCATTATTTAGCAGCTTGGATCCTGAAGTGGTGCGCAGGGACCCAGAAAGATGCTCAAAGCGGCCTCCAGGGGTCCTTTGGAAAATTAAAGGCCATTTAATTTCAGTACTGCTGCGCTCCCAACACATTTAGATAATGACAGCACACACATAATAATGATTCCAGTTCATTCTCTAGTTTTCTGCCATTAATCAATAGAAAAGTGCATTTTGAATAGAAAGAAATTGAGTTGACTTAAGCAGAAGAAACTTTTTATTCTCAACCTCAGCAGTTAAACACATTTAGCTTGAACATTCATTTGCAAAATAAATCCACTAAATGAAATAATTTACAACAACCCCAAACAGTTAATCATTAGTTAAAACAAGTGCAAACAAGTCGGACAGACACGAGCTCATCCTGGAGAGCACCGGGAGAGCTTGGCTGAATGGAAACCCGGTTCAGCAGCGGGTAGACTACGAGTACGGTCTGGGTGCAGTCGCTGCAGCAGGGAGGAATAGTTTTTGGCACTCCTGTGACGAACTGTAATATAATCAACTCAGAGACAGATGAGTTTGCAGTCAGCAGGCCAGTGGGCCATTCATCATGTTTGCTGCGACTGGAAACAGAAGAATGTTCCAGTTTGGTCATCTTTCACCAGTTTGTGACGCAGTATCACAGGACTGAGATCAGTGAAGCAGGCGGAGGAGAAAGACACACAGTAACACACACTAAGAGTTTAACTTCACTTTACACATGTTGATGCCAGAGATGCTTCCCTTACAGGCAACAATTATAAACAGTTTGCAGTGTAGGTATGCATTGGGTTCTGTCAGACTACTCTAATGATACAAGTCATGCTTCTACTAACGGCCAGTCCCTGATTAAAACATGCTCTCTGCAGGATCCCCCCCCTGTGCGCCCGCGGCCTTGGTGCAGCTCCTGTACTTCCATCACTGTAAGGAATAAATCAAACGGAGCATAAATATTTCACATTTCACTCAAGGACAGAAAAACCTAAAGAAGAAACGTTTTGCGGTAAATGAGGATTCATTTATTGGTCCTTGGAATGAGCGGGAGTGAGAGTGTGTGAGGGGAAGAGGAGGCGGTAGGGTGGGCGGCAGGCGGAGCAGAGCGGGACACGGTGATGTTCTCTTCACATGGCATCGAAATGGAAACGGTGGGCTTCCTGCCGCTTCTCGCGGTCGTCCGCTTTCTGAGAAACAAACACACAGATACACACAGTGTAGGATTTAAGTCGGTGTATCAATAAACCATCGACCTCATGCTGGAGTCAAGAGTCTAATCAAATTTTTATTTATAAAGCACTTTTCATACAAAAAGAAGCACAAAGTGCTTTACATAACACACAACTAACCATTTTAAAGCACACACTGGATCATCATCTGTGTCTCACACACACACACACAACATCCATTAAACCCCTGCTGTGTCTTTTCAGCTGAATACTATTATATATATTATTATATATATTATTATATATATTATTATATCTGACCACTGGAACCAGCCTGATCAGGACAAGCAGAGGTCCTACAGCCACAGGGCTGCACTGCAGGACCCACACCAGACTGCGGCATGAAGGACCCCCATGAGGAAAACGCACCGGAGTTAAAATGTTAAACAATGAGGGCAAAACAACAGGTATAAAACACAGAGTTCATGAAAACAATGTTAATGGTGAAACAATAGAAGTAATAAGTAAGCAGGTGCCTTTTAAGATAAAAGAAAAACATGAAATAGTAACACGGAGGACTAATCTGGAAGAAAGCTGGAAACACATGTAAACACCAGCAATCAGAAAGACTACGGCCGCTCTGTCTGATTCTGCCTGGTGTTGCTGAATTTGCTGTTCTCCTCTAAAATCTGCTGTATAATAGCAGCATTTATGAACCAACTAACAGATGTGCAAGCTACCCCCCCACCCCTCCTGCACCATAATGTCTTGATATGGAGCCAGGTGGTCTCCTAACTTCTAACACTGTAGGACACAGCGTCCAACGACCTGTCTGCAGCTTCATCTCAGTTATTTTACCTGTACAAACAGTATCATGTGTCATACATGAGTTTCTGAGGCTCACACACGATAAAAACATTTGACATGTTTTCTAATTTATTGATGTTGTTGTTTAAATGGTTCCCTTTATAATCGTTTTCAACATGGATGCCTCCAGCTGTCCTAAAGTGGCTGAACTGACGGGGGCCCTGTTGTTATATGGAACGTATTTGGGTGATGGTTAAGGGGTTTAAAGACCTAATAAATTTCTCTTGTTTTTGCCAGGCTTCAGCTGGAGCTTGGGCTCAGCGAAGCCAGCAGATCTGATCTGGTTTACACGAGTTCTGAGCAGGAAGTGATGTTTTCACCGATGCTGCTTTTCAGAAACATCCTGCACATCAGCGATGTCTAACATCACAGTTGTCTCCAGATTTTCAGAGTTTTTATCATCACACATCAGAAAAACTCCACATTTATGTTCAGAAATTACAAGATGAGGACAAAAAACCTGACTTGTCTTTAATATTAAAGTTTTTTTTTGTAAAATAAGGAATAAAATAATGTGGAAACATAATCCTGTGTCCTACCCATCATTATGTATGAACAAATGCTGATTTTGACAACGTCCCGCTTTATTTTATTTTATTTTAACTTCACCTAAATGAGACACACATCATTCAGACTCATGTTAGAACAAGCTGAGGTCAGCCTGAGATTCCCAGGAGCAGAAAAATGACTTTGTCAAAAGGGAAGATGAAGAAATCTGAACAGTAACTCCTGATGTGATCGGTTTGGTCAACATGTGAATGTGCTCTGGTCCTGGACTCGCAGCATCTGGATCAATGTTCAGTTCACTGAAAAATACACGATGAACAAATAGCGAAGCCCCTCAAGACAACATGGTTATTGTGACATCTATTGATCAGGGAAAGACGGGATTTATTCAGAGATATTCAGCGTACTGACCAGTGATGTGGCTGCATCAGCTGTTCTTTACTGCAGAGGACACTCACATGGTCCATGCTTGTGTGGACTACTGAACACGACTAAAGCAGCGTGTGTTTCCTGAACTTCACAATGAACACGACGTGTAACCACACTGAAGATGTGTTGGCTGCAGCCTGACACAGTCTCTAACTAACCATTATAAATGAGAAGAGAACGGATGTAATCAGATAATAAAACTGTGATTAGAAGTATTTGAAATGAAACTAAATTAAATAACCAGGTGCCAAAATCAACAAAGCTGTGAACATCTGTCTGTATGCACCTGTGAGTTCATTATTTCTAAACCTCCAGCTGATTAAACAGCTCATATTCAGACTCTGAGACGTCATTCAGGTCGCTGCAAGCAGGATGAGTGGCTTGTTATAATGGATATAAACCAGTCCTATACACACATGTCATACGTGCACAGATCAAAAACCAGAACCTTTATTCATACTAGCTTCATGACTGCTTTCACGTAGACATATACGTGTGTTCTTACTTCAGAAAACATTGCTGGATTACTTCAGATGAATTAAGTGAGAACATTATTATTCACGAGGCTTTCAGACTTCATTCGTGTTAAAGCCGTTCCACAGTCCTCCCCCTAAACTCTGCACCAAACTTTGCATGGTGGATGCTTTCTTTGTTGCAATGAGGCTTCTGGGTAATAAACCACACACAGCATTTAAAATGAGCCACGTTTGTAAAGAAATTCAACATGTGTGAGCAGCAGGGTTGAGTATGTGGGTTGAACCCATTACAGACATATCATATCTCCTGTTTTGGTGCTGACTTGTGTTTTGGGCTTATAGTACTCCAGGTGCCTGATGAGCAGCATAAACACTGCTACATGACTGCAAGCAGACCATGTTCGACTGAGCGAGAGGCTGTCACACTGCTGTAGCTGCTGCTCTGCCATCTATAAATGCTATGGCAACGTGCACTGGACTATGGACGCGTGGAGGGACGTTATGTTAAGTGATAAGTCTACAGAAGTCCTCACTGGAGGAAATCTCCATGCAGAGAGATGGAGATGAGCTTCTAACCAGTGGCAATCCCACATCTCCCCAGGCTGGAGCCTAACTTTATCCTTCAAGATGACTCGTCCTAACAGGGTGGGGCTTGATCAGACACCCCCAGAAGCGAGTGAAGATGATGAGATGGTCTCACCCAACCTGACAAACACAACCATACTGTGACTGGTTAGGCAATGGGATGCCATCTCACAGCAGTGTGTGACTAAGCTGGTGACCAGCATGAAGAGGCCGTGCCAAGCTGTGGTGGATGTGCACGGTTTGTTAGTCAAATGATGGAGCGAAGTTACCAGCATGCCTTGGTGTTAATGGACACAACCCACATACTCCACTCAGCTGCTCATCACACGAGTGCATTTTCATTACAAATGTCGCTCCATTTGAAGGGAAACAAACAGGTTTCAAACAGTAAAAGCTTTATTAACAAACAGAAATGTTACAACTTTTTGTGCTAATTTTATGCATCTAAACTCAACTAAAGCTGATACTTGTACAGAATGAGGATGACTAACTTCTCTCCGTGTCTTTCAGTGAGAACCGCGACAGCAGGGGGTCTTTTCACAACCAGAAGGGACATTTACAGCCACCAGGAACTTGTGTGTGTGTGTGAGGATGTCAAACCGCCTGAAGAAACACTTAAAAATGTGTGATTCTGCGATTTGTAGCTCGGCCAGACAAACTAATTTTATCCACTGTGAAGCCATTTCAGTGCAGACAATGCCTTTAGCTCCAGTTGTAATCATGCTTTTGCTTCTTTTTCCTTTTTGTTGCCAAATCTACACGTTCCAAATAAATGTTTTAGCAAGTAAAACTACCTAAAAGTGTAAGCAATGAATGTAAGAGGAAACAGGTTTGAATTTATTTATTTATAAAACAGACAATAAGATTTTATGAACTTAAGGACGAATGTGCACATGTAAATGTGCTATATAGTTACCTGTGCAGCAAATTTACATCTAATTGTCCCTGATTGTTTCAGCAGTTTCTACAGATTTGACCTGGTGAATCACTGGGCTTAAGTCTGAAGCACGTTGAAGGCTCAATGCCTCTCTGCTTCTACACTGGTACCAAACGTAGCGCTATGAGATCTGATGCTAATTGAGTAGAAATGTAAGAAAGATGCAGAACTAAAGGTGAAAACCAGTCAAGTGCTCTGTCCAGTTCAACTTCTGCCAGGTAAAGCTAGCATATCTGTGACAGAACTATTTAGTTATTTAGCTGATACACATCCAGCAGAAGAAAGCAGTTTACAGAAGCGTTGTTAGACTTCATGTCATGATGGTCGCTAAAGTTTCTGAAGTTTGATGAAATTAAGTGGAGCTAATAAGAAAAGCCATCAGCATTAAAGAAACAGCATGATGATATCTGAACTGCAAGCTCAGTGGGTGTGAAAAGCTGTCACCAGTCATGTGACCATCAGATGAGCTTCTCCTGCACACCATCAACACGCTAAAAACCCTGCAAATAGCCTGTCATGGCTTCTGAACACTGATGACCAAATGGAAATGTAACAGCATGTGCACATGAGGATGCTTAACTCTGACCACCTGCTGGGGGTAGGACGTGTGTGTGTGTGGGGGGGAGGATGGGGTGGGTTTCTGTGACATGAATAGGTTCCAGTGATTTTAACATGTTTTAATGTCGGGTCTAAACTGAAACGTCTCTGGAAAAGCAGATCTTCCTGTGACGGTGACTACTACAGATGGCCAGCGACATGTTTACTCTTTTATCCCATCAGCTCGGGTTGGAGATAACGCCTTCATTAATCTTCAAAGACGGTAGCATCTCTTATTGACTCATACTGTCCTACTTCTTTTTGCAACATACTAGAGAGCAGATGGATTGATGTCCTTCGCTGTGGATGACCAACCCCATGAGCCACTGTAATTGACCATCCAGGGCATAGACGCACTGTCATCCTGAGGCTTGAATAATTATTAAGCAGCGCGGCATCGATTTGTTTCCATCTACCAGTTTATTGACACGGTGGTGGGCTTGTGTCTGAAAGCAGGTGGAAAGCTACGGTGGGGGGTGCGACTGTCTCAGTGGGCTCAAATGTCAACTAATTAAATTTGACCTGAATGAAGATGAGATCGATTACATTCTGCTTCATGTATTTTAAAGGCCTCCCTCATCTCCTTTCTGTTCTGATTTAGATTCATGTGGATACGTCTAAATATCACCAGTTAATGTTGTGTTGCACAGTGGTTCCCAGTATTAGTATAAAACGTTGTTAGGCAGGACAACACGTCTCTGCTCCCCCAGCGGGCCTCTGTCCTCTATCTGACTTTATTAGAAGAGCAAATAGCAGAGGTGGTGCTACCAACACAGAAATGCTAAATGTCAATCAGCAGGCTCCCCCTGACCTTACTGGATGACCTCTGTTAGAGAGTTGGGAAACATGAGATATAAGAGACAGTGCTAGCAACCGTGGACACTATTCACTTCAATGTCAATGCTCTGACTGGTGTTCGAGGTCAGCCGTACTGTGTTGCTGGTTATCAAGGCCAGCTATTCACTGATTTAAAGTAAAACTGTTAAAACATGTGAATGTGAAGAATTCATGCACGCTCCATCCACCATGAGCAGAGACCATGCAGCAGACATCCTCCTGAATGCTGCAGTTTTACATTTTTCTTTAATTAAATCTTTTAGCTTTATTGCTAGAAATATACATTTACTGGTAAATGTGTTGTAACATTCTGTCACCACATCCGAGCCAGTAAAAGTCTTGTTCACTATCAGAGTATAAGACGACTACAAAGTCCGAGCATACACAATCTGCTCTGGTATTTAAGGAATATTTAAGTGTTCACGCAGAAATACATTTTCTGTATTAGATGACATGAGTATAAACTTTCTTCCAGAACAGGTTTAAAAACGCTGCCTGAAAATCAGACGAATGTGTTTTAGATCATTTAGATAAAAACTTTGATGTTATTCTGAGTATAACAGGGGAGTAAAAACAATAACAGGACTGGCAATCTGTCCAGCATGTCCCCTGTCTCTCGCCTGCCTCTTGCTGGGATAGGCTCCAGCTTCTGAAAGCGGTCCAGAAAATAAATGAGTTATTGTCATAATGGTCATCATAACTACTGACAATTTATGTCCTCTGTGTAGTAGAAAATATAATATTATTAGTAGGCTTTATTGAGGTCAGCATGCTATCTGAGATGAAGCTCATCAGGACATTTCAGAGGTAAAACTGTTTTCTGTGTCATTTATGGAAAAGGAAGCTGTGACAGGCAGGATGGTGGGAGTTCTGACTAAGCTGTAGTTTGAAACCTCAATTAAAGCGTACAAGATAAACTACAATAAAATGAACATTTTAAACAGGATTTTGATTTAAAAACAGTTAATCGTGCAGCTCTGCCATCTATTGTTCCCTCCTTTTCTCCTTCTCTGATGATGTCCTCTTTGATGAGTCAGCCTTGGTGCGTGTAGAAAACGGCCGGTGTGTTGTCATGCAGTTGTCAGCGTGTGACTCGCTACGTTAGGTGAAACGTTGCTGTAAAGCGATTCACCAGGAGGAAAAACTAAACTGTCTCTGGATGCTGCTGGGGAACAATGGCTCGTACATAATAAATGTCACTGTGCCATCTACACCAGAAACACTCATTTTTAAGGTAAAACTGCTCCATCGTGCTACTTTTAGATGCAATGGGAGGAGCAAAGTTCAAGCTCTTCCTAAAATGATGAAAAATCATGAACATCAATGGACGACAGCAGTGCAGGATAAGAAAAAAAATCATTCAAACTCAAAGAGTTCCCTGCAAAGAAACAACAAATAAGCCAACAACTGAACAGCCAGATAAGAGTTCACCATAAAATATCAGACCAGGCCGGATCAGCTGCAACAGCGTACACACACATAAAGGCTGTGCTCACACTTGACAAGTTTAGCTGGATGAAAACAAGCTCTGGTGTGAATTTTATGCTAGTGTGGATCAACCGAACCTTAGGTGGCACCAAACAAGCAGCCGGAGAGCCTCTGCATAGTTTCAGTAGTTTGTAACATGACAACAGTGCAGACCAAAGGCATCCAAACATAAAGTCGTTTCTCGATTTCAAGCTCGACACTGAAGCGAGTTTCACAGAAAATAATCCGTTACTGCCTGATCAGATGGAGCCAAACGCACCAAAGCTGACTGGCCAGCGTGTCACAGAGCAGAAGGACACACATTCAAACGATGCTGTGAAAGGAAACTGGGATTAAAGATAAAGAAATGGGATATTTTCAAGTGATTCATAAGGACAAAACTTTGGACAGAAAGAAACACTCAGATGCATTACAGGACTTCCAGTTTCCAGAGAAGAGTTCCCTTTAAAAGAATCTCGAGTTTTACAGATTAACATATCAGATTAACAGGTAACTAGGCAAATATGTTGTTTAATTCAATTTAATAGTCCCACAAGACCTGAACAATGAATATTCTTTCTCTCCAGGTATTTTCAGACTTAACTCTGAATATTCAGATTAAAACAAATCAACTCTGAGTCCCAAAGAGCCTTTCAGTGAGAATAAAATGGTGCTGCATGCGCTGCCTACACAGTGGAAGCTGTGCTTTGTGTAAACCTGATAATACCTTTAATAACTTGAATCAAATTAGAATTTGGATGCAGAGTGAATGTTGAATCTCACACAAAGTATTTGGTACTGAATTGAAAGGATAAAGGTTTCTGTGCTAATATGACCCTGAAAAGATCCATACACTATCAAAGTGATATTGAAATAAAATATGCCTAAAGGCTTTAAATAAAGCTGAGTGATATCTGCTTTTAATCTGGAATATTTGCAAGTGAAAGACAACTTTGAAATAAGCATTGAAGACAAAAAGCTGAGATCTTCTCACTGTTCGGGAGGCTGAATTTAAGTTAATCTTTACATCCTTCGGTGTGATGAAAACCTAATGCATGTCTTCAATGTGGATGAGAATGTTTCCTTTTGCTATGTCTGATTGAAATGGCTGCTCTTTGTCCATTTGTTCTGTTTATCCCTCTTATCGTCATCCCAAGGCTCCACATAACACTCCCACATGCTGGCTGCTTCCACAGCCATGCATGTTTTTTTTCAGCATCAATTGAAGTGAAGCTGATGCACACTCCCGCATTTCCCTAAATATGGCCAATTACACTTCTTTTGTGTGTGTAAGCATGCCCACATGCGATCCTGCTTGTAGATACTCATGCACACACACACACTGTGGCACATTAATTGCACATGCTTTCACAGCAGATGGTTTGGAGAAGACGCCAGCGACTTACAGCCCCGATCAGAGCAGGAAACAACTTTACTGCTGTGTGATTGGATGAAAAAAATCAACCTTGAGCTTAAGAACAAGTATTTTTGCAAAGCTTATTGTAAAACAATGTTGGTGTCAGTGTGTCCTTGACCAGGTGATGAAGAGGCACCTGATCTTGTGACCTAACCGTGCGTGTTAGTGTGTTGCTGAAAACCGTGAGGCCGTGAGGAGCTGAAACACAAAACACACGAGGACACATGCACCGACTCCCTGGAGGACATATTTAAGCAGTAATGAGCAGCAGATCTACTGTGCTGGAAGGACAGAAGACTGCGATTACAGCTGAATGCCCTTCCAGGTTGTGGCCTGCAGACGTAGATGGATAGAGGAAGAGGGGAAAAGTATGCATGTGTGTCTTAGTGGGAGGCTAGAGGACTAAAGAACAGGACAGAGACACTGAGACCCATCTGCTGCTGGTTGTGACCAATCTGCTCTCTCGTATTGTCTCTCACATTCACATTATAAAGCAGTAAGTAACCAGGATGAGGCCAACTACTACACCCTCCATCGTGTGTGCTCTGACCTTCTCTTTCCAGTGGAGGATGCCGATAATGACAAGGATGAAGACGCAGACTCCGATCAGCGCGATGGCTGTCAGCAGGACGCTGTTACTGGGAGTCAGATACAACTTTGCGCTCCAACTGCAGACAGAGAGAAGAGCAGAGGATGTAAAGTTTAGTCATTGCTGTGAGACAGGAAAACAAATCTTCCATGGTGACAGAAACAAACAAAAAAAGGACAAAATTCTCTGTTACTTTTTTGTGCAGCCAAATGCAAAGTTTTTTCCCTTTTTGTCTGCAAAAACTGATACATTTCCTGAATATCCTGCACCAGTTTGATGCATTTTGTCATAAATAAGCACAGGTCTTTCTTAGTGTGACAGTAACAGCGTGCAGTAGCATGTAAACCTACCATCACAGCTGCTATATTTAAAACTAAGCTTACAAATTATTTCCTGTTACTTTATTTGCAAAAAGTAGTTTTCATTTTTGGGGGCTTGTTTTGGATCAATATGTATGTTTAGACAGACATCAGCAGAAGGATGAAAGAATCTGATAGTGGGACTGATGGAAGAGACATTCAGGACGGTTGTTTATGACCTAAAAATGAGAAAAACAGTATTTTGCTCAGTCAGAAGGTTAGACAAGGAGGCCAAAGACGGATATCTGCTCAGGTAATCTAGCTCAAAAGTGAAATAATTCATTCAATTTTTTCTATACTGCTTAATCCAATTTAGAGTCACCGGGAAGTTAGTCTATCCCAGTAATTAGCAGGTGAGAGTCAGGTACACCTGGACAGGTCGCCAGTCCATCACAGAGAGACAAACAACCACTCGGTCCTAGGGACAATTTATAGAGCAATTAACCTAACATGCATGTCTTGTGGGTGGAAGGAAGCCGGAGCACCCGGACACCCTGGACTCCCACAGCTGAGGCTCAAGCCAGCGACCTTCTTGCTGCGAGGCTACAGTCCTAACCACTATACCACTGTGCAGCCTAATTAATAAAATGAATAAAATAAAAAAAACTGCAGTTTGTACACTGATAAAACCAGAGTTTTGTACAATGCTTCACAAAAAGGAGAAAAGAAGATCAGATGTGGCCCAAAACAGCTCAGTTTCAGCTACCCAGCATGTTGTCCATCACATCTGATCAATAATACCACAGCGGTGCATAGCTGTGACAGCAGCGGGTCAGTGTGGGACTGTGTGAAGACACACAGCTGTGTGGAAAAGCTCAAACATGATATCTATAGAAAACATGGATGTTTATGGATAATCCAACATACAGAAAAATGTGCTAATTAAAACCAACCAACAACAAACAGCTAAAACTACAATAATAACATCTGATTAAGTACCGTCGTCAAATTCATAGCCAGTAAAACACATGTGGGATTAGGGGTTAAATAGGGTTCTGGCTGGATCCTCAGCATGTGAAATGTTTAAGATCCCTATCGATGGCGAATTCAGCATCCATTTTGCATCCTACCTCTGCCCTGTCCTCTGTTCAGGCAGTATAATACGGTCCTATCTCGTGCTTTGTTGGTCTCTTCTCCTCTCTCACTCCTAATGTCTTCTATCATTTCTTTGCTGAATTAGCGATGGTACGAGTTAAAAACTGTGCTTAAATCCATTTGCTAGCATGTGATGCATTTGCAAAGCGAAACTCAGCTGCAACATCACACAGCATCCTGGATGCAAAACGTGGAGCCCAGCACTGCTGGGCAGGAAACCGCTGCAGAAATGCATATAAAAGAGGTCGCGGTGCCATCAAACGAGTCAGAAAAACAGGGTTTTACGGTCAGAAATCTACAATGTGTACCTTTCAGACAATTAAACTGGTTTGTTTTCTGCAGATATACCAGATAACACGGGGCTCTGATTAGTCATCAGCCCTGCTCTGATATACTGCTTTTTGTCCCCCGTCTGAGCCAGGGATGTTGTCTGATTCATTTACAGAGGCGACAGCACACAACACCATGCCTGATGCTTTTTATAAGGGAGGCAGAATGAGTAACTGCATCAGATCACTGTAGAACGTCTTTGAGGTGTAGAGTGATGGATGAAAAAAGGATGGAACATGTAAATGTGACCTTATAAACAAATAACTAAATGAAAGTAAAGGTGTACATCTAAGGAAACGAGTAACTGATTATTACAACTAGCGTGATGACTAAATGGAAAATGAGAATTAAATTAAAATTTAGAAAAAAGCAAACAGCCAATAATATTTTGTGATCAACAATGGTGTCCTTCTACTTTTCTGCAGTCATTTGGCCAGCGCTTTTATCCAAAGCCACATCACCTGACCAAACTTACATGTGTGAACGGTGTGGGGTGGGGGCTCAGGGAGAACATGCAAACTCTGCACAGAAAGGCCACTGTGCAAACCAAGGCTAAAAGCAGGGACCACGTTGATGTGAGACTGCAGTGCTAACCACTGCTCCACCGTGCTGCCCCACAAATGATGCATTGAAAAACAAATATGTGTTAGAATGAGATTATCTGCAGTTAGCGTGTAACATCAGTGTCAAATAAAACCCATTTAAATCCCTGTTTGGGACACTTTAAGGATAAAATCATACCAGGTGATGGTGATGCAAGTTCTCCTGACTCTTCTTTTTAGTTGAGCTCCTACTGTGGCAATGTATATACTAAACTAATTCAGAAAAGATGCAATCGCAGTAAGCAGATTGTGTTATTTGACATTAAAGTGGTATTAAAAAGTGTGTTTATTTCTGTTGTATCCTATAAATCTTAGTTTTTTTAATGTCTATGTCTATGTGTGTCTGTCTGTGCTGGCAACATCCACCTATGGAGGAGGATAGTGTGTGTGTCTGTGTTTGTCTGAGATGAACAGCCATCTGGAGCCCCTCATGGGGCTTGAGCTACATGCGAACACCACCATAATAACATGAGCACACATGCTGCGATGCAAAGTGTTTGGGAGTCAGCGTGCTCACTGGGTATTGTCTTGTTGAGAAGCAACACAGACACACTATCAGTATCAAACTCAAGTAGCATCAGCTTGAAAATGCCATTATATAGTAGCTGATGAAGCGATGAACCGTGTCCATGGCAACAAGCATCAATAGCGTTTCCTAGTAAATGACATGGAAAACAATAGAAAATGTTCTTTATGAGCTGTTTCAATTGATATCCACTGGGATGTGTGTGGATATACCTGCGTGGCTTATCATGAGGGAAAGGTATGACGATGAGCTGAGAGTTAGGAATGATGGCCGTCCACTCCTGCTTCCGTATGTCCTGAGGAGACAAAGAAAACACATTGCCTTGACATTAAAATGGAGATTATTGGATAGAAAACACAGTTACAGATTTCAATAGGACACACACACACTAAATATGTATATTAAACCGTCAGAGACGTCGTCTCGAGCTTTACTTTACTGTGGAATATTTCAAGATGTTTTTTTAAAGACAAGGACAACCTGCTTCATGGCTATCCAGAGAAACACAGAATATTTCCATGTCTGCTTTATTCTGTGGGAACTTGTGAATTCAGCCAGAGGCAGATGTAACGAGTTAATCTGTTGTTTCAATGAAATAAATATAGCTTTCCGTCTGTTTTACCTAAACTGATCCCATCTGCACATAAGCCTGCTGATCTGCACATATCTGAAGAAACTGGCTTGAGGTGAGAAACAAAAACAGCTGGAACACATCAGCTTAGGCAGAACAATGAGTGTATCAAGCCAAACAACACAGGATGTTTACATCTGATAGTGGCACTTTATGTGAAGCATTTACCTGTTTTCTCTGTGTTTTATATGAAACAGGAGCTCCATGCCTATTTTCTATGCAAAGGCTTTTTTATATGCAACAGTGAGAATAGATGAAAACTCATGAGGCTGCTTATACTGGAGGTCAACAATGACTCATTTAGTGACTGTCACTTTCAAGCCTTTATAAACCCAAACACATATACCGTAACTCAAACGGAAATTCCAATTTATAGTAACCGAGTAGCTTCCCATCAGTATTTTGTGGCATTGACATGCACTGGACTGACAGACACTCTCCTCTTCTTGTAATTTAACATCTATTTTCTACCGCTTTGTCCCTGAATG
>JBAMHV010000001.1:27995454-28006521 GCA_037177535.1 Pseudomugil gertrudae
AGTCCAACCCAGTTTTCCAGCCTGTGCAGCAGGATTCTGTGATCTACAGTATCAAACGCAGCGCTGAGATCCAGCAGGTAAAAAAATATTGAAATATGAATTTTGGTAAATATTATCCAGCCCTACTCTGGAGCAAAGAAAGAAGATCATGTGGTCAGATGGGTTCACATTTACTCAGAGCGACACAAGCATCAAACAGCAGCCATAGTGTGTGATCTGGGGTTGCTGCAGTTACACAGGTGTTCATCCACATCATGAGCCCAAAAGCTGAGGTCAGTTGACTAGCTCAATGTACTGGATGACCATATTACTTCATTTTCTCTGATGCATGCATCTTCCATCAATACCAGGCTTCATGAGGCTCAGATGGTGAAAGACTGGACCGGGACAGACCTGAACCCCATTGGCTGTCTTTGGGATGTGCTGGAGAAGGGTTTGCACAGTGGCCAGACTCCCAACAAGATCAAATGCAACTCTTAATGGAAACAAATGTGACCTTACAAAAGCTTGAACCAATATCACAGCAAATGCTTACATAGCTAAATGTGGTCCCACAAACACTAGCCTGTGACTTTCTCTGGTAGTACGTGTAAATCCTTGTTTTATGAAACAGTCCAGAAGCTTCACAAATCCGTCATAGCTTTTTGTTTAAATAACCTACACGATCCATGTTGGCTTTGCACGCTTGTGTTTCCTAAGGCAGAGAATTTGGTTTCATGTGTTGTATTGGGTTGCACTCTAAACTGTGCAGATCAACCCTGATAAGGCAAATCTTCAAAAGTAAACATAAAGAGGAGGATGAGAACTAAATGCACAACAAGAGTGATGAAACTACAGGGACCGCAGTGTGAGACCTTGTGTTTTGATGCGAAGAGGCATAAAAAATACAGATCGTATTGAAACACCTGAGGCCATTGCGACACCTCTCCCTGCAGCCTGCCTATTTCTGTAATCTCCCTTTTTAGACGCTATTCGCATCCAGCCCTCAGTATTTAGGCACATCGCTTCACCCCCCCTCGATACATCACTGTGATTTGGCCTTTTACTTCTCCCTTTTTTTCCTCCCTTCTCTTCGGCTTCTCTCTCGCTCCACTTCAGCTGCTGTATCTCGCCCACGCCACCCAACTCTGCCAAGTGCAGCTGACATAAATCAACCTCTATGTGGTAAACAAAGAGAGGGAAGGATGGAAGAGGAGAGAGAGAGAGAGAGAGAGAGAGGAAGCCTCAAGGCAGCCAGTGATCAGAATTAATGTGGATGGACTGCGTATTGCGGACCAGGAGGAGCCCAACAGCTTTGTTTTTTATTTTTTCTAATGTATGCTTACCCTCAGCTCAGTCCCGCTCACTTTCTGTCACCTGAACTGAGCATGTGTCAGTCCACCTCGCTGAAGGTTGATATATTTCTTCTTAAAAGCTCTTTTGTGTTGCACATATAAAAAGTTGCCATTTTATTCTGGGAACAGAAGATGTTTAACTCCAAATACAATGGGTGGAGGTGAGTAATTAACCATTAGTGGCCATTACACGGGGACTGTGTAATGAGTCGTGGACTGCCTAATGGACATGCTTCGGTTACGTCAACCAGGGTGCAACGCCACCTTCCACAACACAAACCCTTTCATCAGACATTTCTGGTTATAGCTGTGTTTCAGTTCAGCTTTTCAGTGCAGGGCTTCCTTTAATCGCACCGAGCACATCAGGGGAGAGGCGGGCCATTTTCAGGAAGATGTGGGCTCACACTGACCTGTTCAGGCTACTGCAAACCACTGACTTCTGATACAGATTGAACTTGAAACCTACAGTATCTGGCTTTTGTGTGTGTGGGAAGGAGAACTGCAACAGATCAGTCAGTAAGGAAGAAAGCTGTATTTTGCTGTACCGAGTGACTTTAAATCATAACCTAATAATGTTAGTTCAGTAAAGCTGATGCAAAATGACAAAGCAGTGAATGAAAACAGATTTCTGTTCCAACCTAAAACATGCAGCAACAGATGATTGCTATAAAAGTTAAGTGTTTATTGCCCTGAAATGTTAAAAACAGTCATGATGCCCAGAAGAAAAATGATGGAGTGTGGGAGAAGATACAACACACTCAACTAAAATGGGAAACATGGCAGTATGCCGTCTTTAATAGTCATCCCTTAGCTGTAAAATGCAGGTTTATCACAAAGCTCACATTTCTCAGCTCTGGCTGCTTAACTTAAAGTTCCCATGTCTAAAATTTACAATGACCTTTTATCATAAATAAGATTTATAACCATTTCATCTGTATTGTTAAAATGATTGAAAGTAAACACTTGTGTTTTCATGATCTAAAGATAAAGATTTATTCTAAAGCAGGTATTTGGCATGGTTGTTGAGGGTTATGAGCTTGTATACAGCGCTACATTTATGGAACAGCACATTAAATGTAGGGTAGGAGATTCTGGAATTACAATGTCCAAACCCCTTTCCTCAGATTTCTGAAGCCATGTCTGATCTGAGGGGACTGAGACAATGGCAAAAGAGCATGGTAGACATATCACCAGCCAACCAGTTAAAACGATTGGATGGTGTGCTTCCAGTCCTGTCGGTTCCACAGGTGACTAAATATTGTTATGTTAGAACTTTTAATTTATTGGTTGTAAAAGGGTGTGAAGGAGATTTTAAGTAGTGAAGCAAAAATGTGACTGTTAAAAAACACCTTTACCTTTAAATGATCTTTAAAGCTAACATAAAGAAAATGTTTTAAGTCATACATGTGTCAGGATCACACACCTGAATGAGATTAATACTGTAGACACAATGTGGAAAACATGGACATAACCAACTGTACCACGTTTAGTTCTTCAACAGACGCCCAACATGCACTGTTAAAGAAAAAGAAAAAAATATAGATATGGATCTATGGAGGCTCTCGAGATGCAGGACAGAGATTTTTGAAGGGGTCAAACCTTTGTACAAAGGTTGGTTTTATGTTTTTTGAGGGACTGATTCATCCTGTCAGGTGGCAAGAGGTGGATAGCTTGAAGTCGCCACTCAGCAGGGCGGAGTGGATGGCTGTGTGTATGTGTTTGTGTGTCTGAGGGAGGATCAAGCAGGGTTGCGTTGCAGGAAGGGAGCCTGGCTTAGCGTCTGCTCAGTGGTGTGTGAGTGTGTGCTCGAGTAGACTGGCTAACAAACACGGCCATGGCTGGAGCACAGCCATTTCACAACACGGGGAGGTTGGCAAAGGGTTTTATGCAGAGCAGTGTATCAGCGTGCTTTGTGTGTATTAGTGTGTATGCCAGGAACATTGTGTTTGTGTGTTTTTGTCCTATCCCCTAAGCAGAGCCAGCAGAGGCCTTGGCAGGGCATCCCACCATGGACACATGACTGACAGCATACAATCCACTTCTTAGAAGACAAAGCAGCTTCGAACTAGCTAAAGAGGTTTACAACTTTGACACACATTTATTTACTTGTTTATTGTACAGGCCTCATGACGTCCACTGTATTCAAACCCTGAGGACCAAATGTGCACTAACATATGCTCTCAATTCATGTTAAGAGTGACCTTAACCTAAAAAAATGCTCAAAATGTTATTGTTAGACAGATCAAAAGGAGGCGTTAATGAATCATGCTTATAGGCTTTACACAGAAATACAATCAGAAATGGATGCTGGAATAAACAAATGACTACATTTATGCTTTAAGATGATAAGAATATTAAATAAAAGGAAAGAAAAAGCCACTACTATCCCCTGGATGAAATTCACGCACCTGAAACTCAGTTGTTGGTTGAGAATCTGTGAAATATCAACATGTTGGGACACTTGCTGGCTTAGTTGCAGCTACAGCTTACTTCATTTAGAAGACTGGCTGCTAAATCTCTCAATGTCTTTTTATCATTACTACAGTTTGCACCTCATCAGTTCTGTATGAAACAAACACTGGATAATCATATCTGAGAAAAGGTCCTATGCAGGTGGAAATCTGTATTATAACATCACATACCAGAATAGTAAATCTAAAACAAAAGACCTCAGTCTACATTATTACTGTAACCCTGCTGGAATAGACAGATGTATATGTTGTAATGCGTCTCCCACACTCAAAGTTATGGTGTTGTTACACAATTGTTTGTCATTATTCAAAGATTACAATAAAGTTCATCTTGTAAATGTGAAAAACAAATCATGTCAGATGGGATTCTATGCATCTTATTGGCAAAAAAAGGATCATTTCATATTTAAAAAGGCGTAGGATGAAGCTAATGTTAATGTCGTCCTACCTCTGTTTGACTCATTACTCACATCTACTGATGTATTTATTACAATACATACAGAATTTATACCCACTATATACATATTTATACACTGATCTGTAATTATTCTAATCAATTCAGAAGTATTGCTTATTAAATCACATATACAAATTTAAATATCCAATATGCGTACTCTGAAAATGTTACATATTTACTCCATACTTGAGCCACGTACTGGTTTTTTTCTTGTACGGTATGTTTACCAGCAGCCTCTATACGACTGTATTTTTGAGAGGAAATGGGGTCAGAGTGAGAGGGGATAGACCTGCGTCAAAAGGCCCCAGGCCAGGATTTAAACCTGGGCCGGCTGTATCAAGGAGCTGCAGCCTCTGTACTTGTACTTAAACCGAGTTAAAAGCTTTGTACACATTTTACTTAAAATGACTTTACTCAAAAGATGAACACATAAAACCAAAGTGATCACGAGGGATAATGTTCTTTTTGTGTATAAACAGCAAAACGTTTGCTAAACAAATCATGATAGAAAGAAACTTGTGATTTAACGAAACAACGTTGTGACCTTCAGAATTTCTAAATGTTTTCTGCCTGTATGAATTAATTATCTGTTATTCCAAATAACTGGTGTAAAAACACACCCCAAGCAGCTGCATCATCAGTACGACACAGACAATGTTATTAGCTGTCTAACACTTATTGTACACTATGCAGGAGTCTGCAAAGACGCTCTGATAAAGTCATTCAGATATCTTTCACTTTGATAGTTTGCAGTGTGTGTAAAGCTGCTCGCGGTACACACACGCTTGTGTTCTTTGATTTTTTTTTGCATGCTTGTCACTGAGCACTTGAGCAGGCATTGTAGGATGAAACCAATTCAAAACGCTGCATATGAGCATGATAAGATTTCAAATGTCACAGTGTGGAATCTCAATTTAAAATATGTTAATTGCATTTTACCCCGCTGTGGTTTGCAGAGTGAGTGCTAGCTCCCACGTTCTCATTTCCCCTCACAAAATGCAATCGAAGCTTTAAAAAACAGAAGGATAGAAACTGGCCAGCAAAGTTTTTTTTTCTTCATGGGTGTCAGAACGCAAAGGGAAAGAAAAATATGTAGGAAGCCGAGAGGAAGTCACATAGAGGGAGGACATGGATGTAAGGTGGACACATCGTGGTACTGAGTATAATTTTTTGCGTGTCCGTCTGCTGTCCTGTCTGGAAGTTTTATTACCTCTGGATAGAAATGCAAGAAAACTTGTACTGTCAGTACAAGAAGAGATGTCACCAGTAAAGAATTAAAAAAAGAGCTTCAGCAGAAAACATGAGTAGAGCCCAGTTATCCACAGGATATTAGGAAAAACATTCCCATAACAATGCCAGTGAATTTATCCTGGAAGGAAATGTTATACGCCTGACTGACCTGAAGAGAAGACACGCATACACTTCACACACGATCTTTCACTCCTCAGGGCTTTAAAGCTAGAGGGAAAAAGAGAACAAAACTTCCTTGTGCTCGTCGCTATAGAAACCATTTGCTCCCCTGATGGCAATAAAAGGAGCAAATTGCTGAGATGTAGGGTGGAGCCATGAGGGACAGGAGAGCATATGAACACACACACACATGTACACACACAGCCCGCCTCGCCTCAAGAGTCCCCTCAGTGCCACACAATGATGCAAAGATCTGGACATTGATTGTGAGGCAAAATGAGTGTATGGAAGTGTGAGCTTGTATCTGTGTGTGTGTGTGTGTGTGTATGGCGATTTGGTGGAAAGACCCACAGGGCTTTGTCACTCCTCTGTTGTCATTCCGATCTGGGCTGCCTCTAAAACCCTACAGCACTGAAGCATGTCAACACCTGCGTCCAGGCAGCGAGTACAATGACACCGTGCAACCATGTAGATGTGTACGTTTTACACAGCTCATCCCAGATTCCTCCTACTGAAAGAGACTCAATTTCTTAGTCTTTTCAGTGACACACTTAAGATTTGCTACAGAAAAAAGGATAAATCCCATGTTCAACAAGCAGCGTGTGACATAGTAAGTGATGTTTGGATCATTTCAGACCAGATGTGCGATCAGTCAGATGATTTGACTTGCTGGTGGTTGAGCTATTTTCAACTTTTAGCACAATCACTCAATTGATAGTGAGACATAACTACCATCTGTATAACATCTCCATGCATCATTCATGACAACTATCAGAAAATCCTCAGAAATAAGCCCGGGTGTGACCTCTGTATCAGACATGCTCAGGTAAACGCTACAAAAATAAGTTGTTTACTCACAATTTCTGCAATGAGTAAATTTGGATAAGACAAGATATTTATCCACATTAATTACTTCTTATCAAGAATCTATTGATAACAGAGCTTAAATTTCTCTCTTTGATGGTGGTGGAAAACCTCTCAGATGATAAGCTTAATAACCAACATGTTAGGCTTTATATATAAATATGCAAAATAAAACTAAATATTGGAGCAGAGCCATTAAAGTCCAGGCCTTGAAGACTTACTATCCTGCAACTTTTAGCTGTAACTCTTCTGCAACAAACCCAAGTTGTTACCAAGCCTCTGCAGAGTTGAAGGACACACAAATGAGAGGGTTCACTCATCTAATTCAGGTGAGTTAGAAGAGGGATGCATCTAATAGGCCATGTTTACAGGGCAGTTTTAGTTCCTTTTTAATTCCAAATAAAAGTTCATTCCACTTTAAAGAGATGAAAAACAACCTTGTAAACACTTAAGTGCAAATAAAGTGGCTGGTTTATTTGCATTTTAAAGCAGATCTAGTTCATTCCTCTCTAAGTGTACTGCGCTCGTTCTGAGCTTGCTCGTTACTTTGTCCCGCCACGATGATGCACATGTGCAGTCTTCTGCCTCCCATCTTCCATTTTCTCCTCCACCTCCACTGCTAAAGACTAAAGTGACGTAGTATGCTCGAGCTGGTTGAAATTAAATCGAAAACTGTACTTATGTAGTTTTCAATGTTGTACATAAATGCAGTGAAACAGGAAGTGGTTTGTTTGTTTCTGGTATCAGTCTGTGCATCACGTCCGTATAAACCCTAATTCAGAATGAATATTTTCATGTAAACTCGAAGCAGAATACTTTCATTCAGAAAGTTGTGGTTTAAAATGAGAAAACATCATGTAACATCAAACACAGTTGCTCTAAAAGATCTTGGTTAGTCCTGGATGTGAAACAGACCCTGTTCTAAGCACAAAAAGGAATTAAAACCTCTGGAATTATATTTATATAGTAAAGTAAATTCAGCTGTAAATAATTTTAAAGTAAATAAATTTAAAGTACTTAATAAAATCAATGGCATTGACCTCATTTCTAGTTGGTTTGCAGTAATTTATCAGGCAGAACTTCTGATTATTTTATAAAGTATCAAGCTTAGATTGCTAACAATCATTATTAGTTTACATGTGCATAAACAAACACTGTCCTATTTAATGTGAGCCATGTAGCAGAGTGGTTTTACACTATACGCATGCTGTCTACAGCTATAAAACTTACCACCATAGCGCATATGCATGCTAGAGATTTATGTGAGAGTCAGTAGTTTTACTCTGAATTGGCTTCTAACACATACAAATACTTCTTTCATTGATAGCCGACGATGTCTGGTACTGATTGACCAACGTTCAGGTGGACACCAGCGACAAATTAAAGTAAGTTAAAGAGTCACTTCGCAATTTCTGTATCTGAAAGTGAGAGATTAAAAGGTGAGAAGTGAAAGAAAGAATGACAAAAGAAGGAGGTGAAGGGGTGGAAAACGGGGAAGAGAAAAGCGTGCTAAGCTTGATCAATAGTCATTCTCCATGTCTCTGCAGACGATTGTCTCTCCTCTTGTTATTTTCCTTCCATTCCATTTCCCTCAGTTCTCCTCTTCTGTTCCTTCTGCACCTTTCTCCTTCAGTTTCTCATCTTTCCCTTTTATTCCAGCCTTATTTTCACTTTGATGCTTTTCTCTCAGCAGCTCTGCTCTACACTTTCAGATCTGTCCTCTGCACCCTCTCATTTTCTCCCCTTTCAACCCATTCCATCTCTCTTATCCACCTACTCCAACTTATCCTACCTCCATGCTGTGACTTCTCCCTGTTTTTCAAGATTATCCTCCATATGGTGTTCAACGAAATGGTCAGCAAATAGGGTAACACTCAGAGTTGACCAGATGAGCTTTGAGAATAGCGGCATCACTGTGTCATAAGCTGGCTGTTAGAACGCTGCAGGATGTACCTCTCTGACTTTCCCATTAAAACCATCACTTAAGTTTTTGTGGGAGATATTTTAGACCACCAACAGTGGTTTTGATGAGCTGCTGTAAATGAATGTGTTTGTTAAATGTCAAGTATACATGTAGAACGAGTGTGTAACAGTGTGTGTGTTCCTGTGAGCTGTTGCTAATTCTTTGAACTCATTAGACTAATTGGACAATCTGCAGAAAGCTCTGCATTGATCCTAGCTGTTAACATTCCCTCCCTTTGAACATGCACTGTTTTTTTACTGTTGCTTCTTCTTTAAATGGGCTAATCTCTTTCTCCTTTATCATACAATCTTCAGCACACTCATACTTTCCAGAGACAGTAAACTTCCTGCAGTTGTTTTCCATCCATACACTAATTTGCTTAACCCAGTTCAGGGTCGTGGGGAAACTGGAGTCTGTCCCAGCAATTAGCAGGCGACAGGCAGCTACACCCTCAACACATCGCCAGTCCATCGCAGTGGAGTTGTTATAGTCTTACCTAATCCCAGAAAGCCTTTCAATGATACTCAGGCTATTTATAAATAACGGGGGAATATTATCAGCTTATGTAATCACAGGTGATGGGAGCTGCAAACATGGGTTTCCATTTAAGCACATGTATGAGTATGACAGTATACTGGAAAATGAGGTACTTACACAAACTACATGATACTTATCACACCATTCAATTCTTTATTCCAACTTATTTTTTCTTATACTTTAAAGAAATATATATAAAAGCCTAAAAATATGGAGTCACGTGCCATCTATAGGCCTAATTTACTGGTATTAGGTATTTGTTATTACAACTATAATCAGCCGCGTCCAGATGGTGAAAAAAACTTGCTGAAGTTAAAGCTGAGCATCAGAATGAGGAAGAATAAGGACTTAAGTGGCTTTGAATGTGGCATGGTTGTTGATCTCAGTATTTCAGAAACTGCATATCTTCAGGGATTTCACACGCAACCATCTCTATGGTTTACAGAGAGAGAAAATATCCAGTGAGCAGCAGCTGTCTGGACCAAAATGTTTTGATGTCATTTCCAATAAGCGCTGGTTCCAACCAAGGAATGTGGAATAGCATCTCACACACCACATCTAACCCTGAAGCAGATGGTCTACAGGCACAGCACACTGTCAGCTAAGAACAGGAAACTAAGGCTACAATTCACACAGCCTTACCAAAACTGGGCGAGAGAAGCTAGAAAAATGTTTCCTGGTCTGCCAGGTCTTCATTTAAAGCTCCACATTCAGATGGTAGGATCAGAATTGGGTGAGAACAACCTGAAAACCTGGATCCATCCTATTTGGTATCCACAGTTCGGGCTGGTGGTTGTATAATCATGTGGAGAATATTTTCATAGATCACTCTGAACCCCTTAGCACCAACATGGCATGGCTTAACCATGGGTATTGTTGCTGACCATGTTCATTAATGAGCACTGTGTAGCATCTCATGATGGCTACCACCATCAGGATAATGCACCATGTCACAAAGCCTATCCAACTGGTTTCACTCCAATGGCCTCCACACGTACCAGATCTAAACCCAACAGTGTCTTTGGGATGTGGTGGAACTGGAGATCCTCTTCAAAGATATGTAGCAACATTTCCAACACCTTGTTAAATCAAATCAGTTTTGAAACCAAAAGGAAGTCAATCTATAAGTAGCAAGGTGGCCTTGATAAACACAGTGACTAGTGTATGTGTATGTGCTTTCCATATGCTGAAACCACAACTTCCCAATGTCCACATATCACTGACCCACATAATAAAACATTTATTTTTTGTCAAACAAATAAAGGTAAAAAAGTTAACAAGAGACTGATTTGTTGGAAGACTTGGAGCACCTGCAGGATATATTAAGTAATGTGAAAGGTCTAGTTTAAAGCACCACATATTCACATAAAATTGTAAAAAAAAAAAGACAGCATATTAAGTCCTCTGTCATTTTAGGGGGTGTTTGAATAGAAAAAGCTGAGTTTCTATTGAGCTTTGCACTGTGACAGGCCCATTTAAAGCAACCTTGCCTCATCACATCCTTTTTATACTCAAAGCTAACTGAACACCAACAGGACAGGACAAGTAAAAATATAAGCAAAGTAATAATAACTGACACTGAGCAAAATCTAATATTCATTATAATAACAAAACCAGTGGAGCACAGTGCATTTTGGATGAAAATGAGGTGTCATATGCTGAGCAGGAAAACACTGCAGTGTCCATCGCAGGCGAGCAAACGCATTAAAAAGGTTCTTAATGAATAACATCAAATATTCATTTCCACTATCCCACCTGCCTCCTCCTTGCCTCCCCCTCCCCTCTGTCTCAGTAGGAGTTCGCAGATAATGAGGTGTGGTGTTGTCAGAAGCCTAGCCCATGCTCATCCATCCAACCTGCTTAGTAAGGGCCATGGTACAATACACACACCCACACTGACACACAAAGTCATGAGGAGAAACATGCCACAGCATAAGCTCACATGAACAACAAAACACACACACACACACACACACACACACACACACACACACACACACACACACACACACACACACACACACACACCCC
>JBAMHV010000001.1:28008675-28018770 GCA_037177535.1 Pseudomugil gertrudae
AGATCCGCTTACAGCGATCTGAATGACGTCTCGGCGTCAGTCAGCTGGAGGTTGAGAAACCAGATCACGGCGGCAGCATTGGAACCAACATTAGGTCTACTGTAGACCTAATGTCGGTTCCGACAACTCTACCTTATCTGAGCTTTTTATTTGTTAAAAATGTAATAAAGACACTGTCTGAACATACTAAACCAGGAATAATGTCAGGACTCTTTGAGTGTTATGAGGTTTTTAGAAGATAAAATGTGAAGATTGAAATGTGTGTTAAACTTGTTTGTCTGTAATCAAAACTACCTAAACAAACAATGCAAAGGAAGTTGTGTGGGGTAGTGGAGCTGCAGTAAAAGAAATATTATATGTGATCCTCTTAAAGCTATAAGAAAACGAGTATGACTGCACCTTGTAGATGCAGGTTATGACATGTCCCTTATATTTAGACATTTTAAGTTACTTTACCCGACTACCTGTTGTTGATGAACAGAAGGAAGTGAAACCACCTTCATCATCCTGTTTAAGGCAGCAGAATCTTTTATTCTAACCTTTCCCAACCGGGAAATAATGAAACAAGAGAAAACCAGTTCAATAAAAAAGAAAAAATATGATCCTCCTGATGGCAACCTTTACCAGAAGAGATGTGGAAACCTGTGATCATAAGTTCAGATGGGAGTACTTATTATTTACAAAATCAAATCATCAGGTGGCTTCTGATGAGTGTGGTTCACTATTAAAGACAGTTACCAGAAAGGCAAAAAGCCACTATGGAAATATAATATAAATAACAATCACTGAACAAATACAGGCTTTATGTGCAGTTCTTCCAGATGACAGGAACACTTGACCTTTTAAAGCGAACGGGGCAACAACAAACTGAACTCACAATGTGACCAGAGGCTTTTAGTGTGCCGTCTCCAAATCTGGCTGCTTACATGTAAAAACCAAGGTATACCGTCTGTAAGTGTCTCCCTGAGCTGCACACACACACACACACACACACCAGACTTTTAGGACCATAGCCCATGTTAGTATTAATGCATGCCACCTAAATGACATCATTACATTTCACTCTATCCATTCATTTTTCCTTTCCTATAACACAATGTGGGATGATGCAGTAGCCCAAACCCTTTAGGCTCCTGGGAGATGTCCCATAATGCATTACACACTTCTCTATGAATATATAATTTTTCTGTTAACAACTTGAGTTCATCTTTCTTAGCATGTAGCCCTGACCTAGACTGATGGTGCTTGTTGACCCCTATTTCTGTCCTCTTCACCTCCAATTGGTTGAAGCGTATTGCAACCATTCACGAGTCTGGAGTTTTTCCTTTGGACGGTCACTTGTGAACTCGTGCACGCTTCAGACAGGGGATTAAATCTTATGGATTTGATGATGGCTTGCTTTGCTAAGCAGTTTGTAAAGAACCGGTGTCATATAAACATAGATGTTAAATCTAATTTAACTCATACTACATCTGTTGCAGCCAATGAGATTTTATATTTTTGAATACTAAAAAATTTTCTTTGCCAAAGACGTCAAAAGATGCTTTTTGCAGTTTATATATATGAAAAGCTGATTTGGTTGTGTGTGTCAAACCCAAAATGTGCTCTCGTAGTTCTCTCTGTTCACATTGTATTATAACAGGACTGAAAGTAATCTTTAGGAAGAACCTTAAGCTGAATTGGGACTGTACAGAGAAGTGTATGAATATGTGCCACTGAGTGAATGTTGGCTCATCAACTCAACAGGAAACCATAACAACATAAATAACTCTGTTTGCGTATTTGGCACAACAAAGATCCTTGGTTGTTTTAGCGTATCGCTTCTACAAATGTTTCGCATTCTCAGTGTGGTGTGAAAGAACATGCTTGGACTTAACACACAGTGTGAACACGACCTCATCCAACACCTCGAGGATGAATTGGCACGCTGACCAACCTCGCTAATATGCTGCTCTGACAGAATGGCAGTAAATCTCCACAGCCAGCTGGAGAAACCTTGGCGCATGATCAGGGCTCAAAGGTTTAAAAGTGGATATTAATTTCCTCTCTAATGCAACGGGTTTCATTTGTCTCATAATAGTATAAATGTGATATCTTTTAAAAATATTCTCCCATCTCGTTACATTGAATGGGATTCTGCATCACTTTTCCTCCTCTGCTGTGGGTGCAGGTGGTAAGAGTGTGTCCCTCCCCCACCCACACACACTCTGCTCTCTATGCCCATTTACTGCATATTTTACACCAGAGGAGTGTGTGGAGTTGGGATGAAAATATGTTGGATCCCCTTTAGACTAACTAAATAAAGCACTGTAGTGTTGATATTGTGTCCGTTGTTTTTTGGGTTTGGGCAAACATGAAAACAACTTGGAGCAAAGCGTGCAGGCATGGAACGGCCAGGTGATTATGGCTGTCTAAGGGATGATAAAATAATTATGATGTGAGAGTCAGATCTTTTTACACACTTCTTTAAATATGTATACAGTCCAGATGTGCTAACAGACAAATGAAACAATGTAATCTGACAATATGGGATTGTGCTGCACTGAGAAATTCACACAGACTATAAATATCCCTGACCCCAGGCTGTCAGTGCATCTCGTCCTCATCAGCTCTGTGTCCTTCCCACAGTATAACAGCTAGGTTAACTGTAGCTAATGTGGCACTGCGCTGCTGTCCACTGTGTCGTGTCTAATCTCTGGGAGCATCTGTCTCGCTGTAAATCTCTCCATCTATATTCATTTAAAGTAGCTTGGTATGAGATGGATCACTTCCTGAATTGCAGATATTTCTAAACCCGTGGAGGGTTTGCGCTCCTGCTCATGATAGCATAATCAATACTCCACATGCTGACATGGATTTTCATTAGGTTAATACTAATAAAATACAAGATATTAATTCAGAATTATTACAATATCAGAGGCTTTGGTCCTACACCACTGTATAAAAGAGAAGCGTTTGACATTTTCTATCAAAATCTTTCCATAAAAAGTTTAATTTATAAGGTACCAATCTAAATATTGAGCATATAGCATTAGACCAGAACACAACAAGGCTGTTCTGCAACATGTAAAGCTCTGAGGTTCTATCTATCAGAAAGACACGATAAAAACAATCAGCTCTTCACAAGGTCTTTAAAGTCACACTGTGTAACTTTCTGATCTTAAAGCTCTTCATTCCCGGCTTGTTTGGAGGCAGAGTGGCATTTTTAAGAGACTGTAGTTGCCCAGACTTTAGTCTTAAGAGAGCTTTTAAACAAATAATCCACAAAACTCAATGAACTGAAACAGCATGATCAAGATTAGTGGAGCCGAATATAATGTGGAGAACAATCACCTGTGTACTTCTATGAGCTATTGATTAATGGGGTAAACTTGGTGTTGGCTCTTGAATAAATAATGGCAATGTGTACTACCTGTATCCACCTGATATTAAACCAAGTGTTTTACTCATTAAATACTTATTAAATTATTTTACACATTTAAAGCCTTGGAAGTGATAGATCGTCAACTCATTTTAATTTGACTGAATAATAAGATAAATGACTATAAATAACATTCCAGAGGCTGTGAACCCTGTCTCATGTACTTTCTACCAGCTTCTTTAGTATTTTAAACAGTAATGTTTATAAATGATTAAACTGCACACATTGTGAGAATACTGTCCTAAAACTGATTTGTCACGCTTCCCCCTGACAGCAGCTGTAAATGTGGACTCTCTTTTAATAATAACAAGAAAAAACTGGATAATAATTATCCTATAAGACTTTAATACTGACACATAAAATCTAAATATTAATTAAATAGTGCATTTTATAGGCCCTTACAAAAGCCAGGCCTCATTTTAGAGTGGCAGAGGGGGAATGAAGGAAATCTGCAGTTAATAATGTTAATGGTTTATACACACACACTCACACACTCCCCCCAAGAATATAAATATCATGAAATGAGTGAATGAATGTTAAAACCTTACCAAAGCGATTTGTTTTCCTTTTGGGTACAGTTGTCTTTCTGGCTTTTATTAGCTGCCCTCTCTACTTTAGCCTCTTTCATTGAAGGATAAACACAATTTTCATTTTTAGGAAAAGAGACATAATTAAAATCAATATGACCCACTGCATCCCATTCATTATTGTCTCCAAACACTCCCACACGAGACCTCTGGACACTGAAAATGTTTGCCTTTGTTAAAGTTATTTCTAAACCTACCACGGATGTACAAAAAGCACAGGCTTAGAGAAAAATACGCTTGTTTTGGGGATTCTACATTATAGCTGCACACTAGCAGAGAAAGCAGCCACTGGACAGAGATATGAAAACAAATAGAAAGCACTGACCTGAAGTTTTTTTCGGGATGCCATTAGAGTCCACTGTGGTGTACATGACGTAAGGACCTGGCTGGTTTACGCCGAAAGGCTGGAAGAAACACGTGCAAACAAAATTAAACAACTTTGGGACATTTTGCATCTTTCTACATCAGCTGTCCATCAGTGAGAATGAAAGCAAGGACTGACAGGCACCGCAGCACTAAGCCTTTTTCATTTGGTCTTCAGTAGGTAGCATGGTAAAGATCTGACAGGGCTGGCCTGAACCTGCCTGAGCATAAATGTATGTGACGTTTGCGTGTTTATGCAGCCATGTGCGTGGATACTTAACTCTCGTGTCATCACCGCATTACAAAAGGATGACAACTAATGACGAGACCTGTCGGGCCACCCTTCGCCTTACATCAGCGAGTCATGAGCATGTTTCGCATGCAGACACTGCGAGGGAGACTTGGCCCGTTTTTGTCATGACATGCAGCAGTTGGGTGAGAGAGGAATAGAAATGAGGTTAAAAAATGAAATACTGACAGAGAGAGGGAAGAAAACGCCACGGAGGAGAAGACTGGTGGGCTCAGTGAAAGGAGGAGAGGTGTGACTAAGAAGAGAAGAGAGAAATGAAAAGACAGAGCAGACTGATGGATGGAAGAGGATAGGAGCCGAAACAGCCGCAAGCTCCACTCGTTTCTAGCATTCATCATAAATTTCACTTAGACAACAAGCCGGCAGAAGAGCAGACAGAAAAGGACAACAAATCTAATTCTAGCAACCTCTTGTTGATGTCAAAGCTGATGTGTTGTGCTAAAGACTTTCCACCAATCGTATGAACAGAGATACCACGGAGCAGCTGCTGCTACTTATTTTCCTTACTACATGATGTGATGATAAGCTAGTAGTTGGTAAAGTATTCAATATAACAGTTTTATTTCAGATCTGTTTTGTATTTCAGGAGCACGTGATCAGTGTGAACGCTTGACACACGAGCTCTGCTAGGCACTCTTGATCCAACCAAACGTTTAATAAAAAAAAAATGTGTTGTTTAGGCTCATCAGCTGATCCAATCGGCCTCAATCGGGTCAATAGCTGTGATTAAGGCCGTTTCCAGATCAGATCAGCTACAGATGCAATGCATTTAGAGGCAGAGTTAAGGATTATTAAGCATTATAAAGGTAAAAAAAAAACAAAAGTGTTAGGAAAGTATTTTATTTTTATTCTTTTATCACCTGTTCTTTTGTATTGCACGTTTGAAGATGCATGTACTGCATTTAACACTTTATAAATATATAACTATTTTCTTTTAATGTATCAAACAAAAAGTAGAGTTTTCCCAGTTTTCTCATGTTAATTGAAACCGGAGGTCTGAGACAGTTAAATAAACCATCTTAATGCAATAAATGAGAAATCTGCTAACCACTGTAGGTAACAGAATATATATAAAAAGAGTTTATGCTAAACTCGTGTTAGAAATACAAACCTGTTGCTTTGTTTTTGTATTTAAATTCTTAATACATTTTGATGAAATCTCAAGCAACACATACATATTGTGAGATTATTATTTATGTTTACCTCCCTTCAGGGATCTTAGTCAGGACCAGTTTTAAACCTTTTTCCTGACATTTTCTCGGTGCTGCTGTCTGAGGTTTTTTTCCTCCAGAACACTGTCAAGACCCAAACCTACAAACTTTGTAGTTTTATGACACTAAAAGATTTCTCTAAAATGCTTTTTATCTTCTGATTTCATCATTCCTTTGATACTCTCATATCCCACAGCTCAACAGGCAGCACCGTAGCACTACAGCATCATGTTTTACAGTATTAATATATCGTCTTTCTCATTGATTTTTTTCCCATAAAAATAATGCATCATATTCTCTGGTTTTCCTACCACAATAAAAGCTTTAACATATCTATAAATGTACACTTTTCCTTCTAGCAGTCACGTCCTCTTTGGCCTTGTCCCTTCAAACCCTATTTGGTGTGAAGTGCTTGTTAGGTACTGCCTAAAGAGACTGCATGCTCAGGCCCAGACTGAAACTTCTTTCACTTCGCTGCAAATCAATCTGGCTGGATTTTCCTTGATGACTACCTTCTACCTTTTGGCACTGTTTAATAAAAGCATTGAAGATGGTTTCTTGTAAGTAGCCCTTTAGTCCTATAGTCCACAGTATCCTGACTTTTGCACACCTGGCTCAAATAAAATGGATCCAAGAGTCAATGAAGTTCTGCATAATGACCCATTTATTTGAGTCAGGTATGTTGGAACCATAAAGACTGTATATAAAAGATGGACAGAGCCTCCCACTAGGTTTCTAACCTACTGGAGCAAAAGTAAAGCTTGTTGAACGGTTCACACTGTCACCATCTTGGCAGCGTCACATGTGCAATTGCTCTAATTGACCATACAAATGGTCAAAGATGTGGAGCTGAGAGGGAGGTGAAGGACTGACATCTATTAAACTCAGAGCTGCCTGTAGCTAAGAGCAAACTAAGCTAACTCGGGTCTAACAGGAGCTAACCAGCTAACAGGGTTGGTGGGCTAAATCTAAAGCACGCTGTTAGCTAGCTAAAAGCCACGTTTGTGCTACACCCTTCTTTCATGCCATTTGATTGGATACCTGTCAATCAAAAGGCCATGTTCCTAATTACGTCAAATTTCAAGAATAAATCACATCCAAACTGATAGGTTATAAATAAAATACATCCCCTTACAGTTGTCCTAAAGGTAAACTAAAATGTTTTTGTACCAGGCTGTAAACAGGTTTATTTCTGCTGTGAAGTTAATATGGGAGTCTATGGTGATTTGCTCTAGCGGATGAGAGGTGAACTGCAAAGGGTTCACTTTTGCTCTCCGGAGGTTCCCGCTTGGTCAGAACAGGAATACATTGAAAACCTGCAGGACTACGACTGTCATTGGAAAGAAGTGAATGTCACAACTCCCACAGATCACAGATGGATAAAACAGCAATGTAAAAGCAACATGGTGTGAATGCATCTGTCTCCTGAAATCCTTTCTTAACCCTTTTGAAGGATTGGTTGAAGACTGATTGTCTAATTGAAGGCGTGGAATTTTCTTGCCATATTCTGGAGGAGCTGAATGTGGAAACACAAATGCTCCTAGCGGAGCTTAGCCAACCAGTTAACCAGTCACCTAATGACTCCACACAATGACCAAGTGAGACCATGTGGACGGAGCAGATATTCCTCTGGAGAACTTATAAAGGTGTATGGGGAGCTAATAAAGGTTGCTGCTTCATACTTTTTTCTTCTGCCCTGTATGCGCCTCTTCACTGCCTTGTTGATACTGCAGAAAAATACAACTACACGTGGTGTTGATGTCAACAAAAAACCCCTCATCTTTACAGACAGGCAGGAGGCCTTCTCTGTGCTTAAGCCTGTTGTGAGAGCACATCAGTGGTGGCGCATCGAACACTGTGAGGTGCTTATGCAGTAGCAACTGTAAAAATAGTCTCGGCCAAATTCTTCAGACATTTTCCAGACACTCTTTGGTATTCAAGTGCGAAAATGGTTTTATTAAGAGGAGCCAAACTGATTTGAGTGCACATGGAGTTTAGGACTGCTCTGCTGTACAGAGATTTTATTTAATCTTCTGAGCTGTATCTGGTGCAATCAATGTAGAAAAAAGTGACACCCTCCTCCTCCCACCCCCTTCTGCTGTAGCTACCACAAGGCTCTGCACTTTTCTTTGTTATAGTGAGAGATCAAATGGAAACAAAAACAACCTTTTCATGAATGAAACATCACTGAGTGGTTTTAAATTTAATTTTTACAAACAAACATGCCAATAACTTAGTTTCAGACATGAGCACATCATGGCTCTGTGGTTTTTATTCAACTCCTGGAATCTTGAGGTTATTATTATTATTATTGTAAGTATGAGAAAATATTTAAACGCACAATGCTTTTCTTATGTTATGATACAAAAGTGGATAGAGACATCCCTTACCTTGACATCCTTTGGACAGTCATTAGAGCAGAGCCCGCTGAGCACTGAGGAAAGCGGAGAAACGTGAAGTTAGACATTAATCTCAGCTTTAAGCATCATCATCTCTGCTGTAAAACACGTAAAACAATGACTCTGTTGTTGCTTCACTGCAACAACCGCATAACATTTATTAAACATCAAGTTGGACAGAAAAAAGATGCTCTCTAAATGGCTCAAGCTTTTTACAAGTAATACAAAACATCTCTTCATATCAAATGTGCTTAATAATACTCATATTTTAATGTTACTTAATGACATTTTTCATTCATTTCTGCAGGCATGTATGTGAACAAGAAGGATACAAGGTTAGAAATAAACCGCCAGCAACAATAAGCATAAAAAGAATGTGTAAAGTATTAAGGCAGACGAAAGCATTTCACTTCGCTGTTCATACACACAGAGTGAGAACAAAATCCACTGAATCGTAAATCAGCCATTAAAGAAGTGAATTTATTAGCATTGTAATGGAGTCCTGGGTCTATGGTTGCCTTGATATGGCAGATGGAGCCACGTTAAAGCCTAATTCTGTTTATTAGGCGGGACACAGAGCTGCATTAAAAAACAAACAGATAAACCTATTGCACCTGCTTGTCACAGTGCTCGTGTCAAACTGTATGGACGTGGGGTGAATGACAATAGATCTGGACAGTAACTACATCATAACCAAAAACAATTAAGACCTTAAATTACTTGTCAAGGACTTGTTCATTATATATAACATTTAGAACGTGTTTCACACTAATACTGTAAAATAGCAGGTGTTACAAGAATTATCTATGCTTGTGGAAGCTTCTTGTTTTAATGCAGACAGGTGGAGAAAACTAGTAGTGATTTCTGGAAGCTCTCCATGACAGAACCATAGAGGGGAGTTCATTTTCTTTGCAGCAGATTAAGGTGAATTAGTGAAGGATCTCAATGGTTGGATCTTACAAATAGTTTTTTCATGTCCACTTCTCTGATCAAGCCTGATCTATTCATACCGCTACATGTTTTAGAATCAGTGTTGAATGATGTAACACCTCATTAAACATCAGCAAATGGAAAAGCTGAAAGCGTTGGTCTTCAAGGTCAGTGTTGTTCTTATTTTAACAGCCTGAATCATGTCTTAACTTTTTGCTCAAAAATCTCTCATCCAATCTTTCCTCTGCCTGTTTTTTATTTTCTTATCCACATGCCGACTGTAGCTTGTAATCCAACAGAACTACTACTAATCGATGAAGACAAACTCTGTTAAGATCAATACTACCGAGCACTGATTCACAAGGTGCCACATTTTGAAACCTTAGACACACACACATAGACAGTGTTGGGGAGTAATGGCGTTTAAGTATACCGGCGTTTTTGTGTATTTGTGTATGTATGGGCAGGGGGAGGGGTGGTGTGGACTGATTGGATGATTGGGTGTGTGGATGGGGATGACTCCCGGGGCGTGCATCTGGTGCACTGAGGTGTGGAGTGGCCTCTGAGGGGTGGCGGTCTGGGGGCCGTGGCCCCTCGTGGGCGCTGGTTGGCTTCTCTGCCTATGGGGTGGGTGCGGGGGTCTCCTTCGGATGCTCGGAGCCCTGGGCCTACGCTCTGCCTGCCCTTGGTGGCCGGTGCCTGGGGGGGCTGGCGACTCCCGGCCTGGGCCCGCTAGGGCCCGTTCCCCCTGACTGTGGGGGGCTCTGGCTGGGGTCGTCTTGGCATGATCACATTTTTGTGAGCATCTTTCACCCCGTACGTTCTGCATGACGACACAGTCACGGAGCTGTTCTTTAGGTTTATTCAGGATAAG
>JBAMHV010000001.1:28027968-28041831 GCA_037177535.1 Pseudomugil gertrudae
GGAATGGTATCTGGTTTGGTTTATATACAGGTGTAGTAGATGGAATGGTATCTGGTTTGGTTTATATACAGGTGTAGAAAAGCAGCAGAAAAGGCTGCAGCTCACTGAAGTCCCACATGGTCAGTTAAAGCTATCGCCATAACTGATTTTCTACTGTTGGCATTTTACACCCCGTTGTCACACTTCAATTTCCTCTCAGACCACACACACCTACACCTAACATGGATGATAACTTGGTGGGAGGGACCACGTGTTAAAATGAACACAAGCTTCATCTGTGCTCATCTAGATCAGTCCTTCATTAGATTTATCTTTGGAGAGTTTCATTATCCACACACACAAGCCAACAGAACTGACTGTTGTGATAAGTACCACACTTCCTGCTGCAATGTCACTCATCCTCCAAGAGATCTGTCGAATATACTTACCAGAAATCTAAAACTTCCCACCACATCACTATATTTGGTCTACTGAAGGAAAAAAAATGTTTCTCTCCGAATCAGACTTCTTATCTTGTATTTTCTCATTGTCCAGCATCTCCTGTGACAGAAACCTGCTGGGGCTCCATCCAGCATACAATGGCTCCAAAAGGTCAAAAACTCCATTAGAGGAGACTGGGAGGTTCCCTGACAGGTGAAAGTTTCTCCCATTGTTTAATCTTTGTCATTGGACAGGGAATGATGGAAGGCTGCATTGTATAGGCATGCGCAGTCCAGATGTAGATGTGACATTTTGTGATCTTTATCTTTTTACTATCTCAAATAATTACCAGGTAAAATAACAGCTCAGCCATGGTGTTTAAATGTGTGGTGATTTGTCACAACATTGCAGGGAAAATATTCACGATTTTCACGGTGTAGAGTCATAACATGGACAATCGCTGGCTAATAAGTAGTGCAAATGAGCTACTTTCCACACTTTGACAACTCAAAACAAAATTATGTAAATGAGGACAGCTTTGAATTCAGCAGAACTGAAGAAGTGATGACACAAGCTGACGCACCGCTAGCTGAGTTTAGACTAGACTAACGCACAAAAGCAGGATTGCCAACTTATTTCCAGTAATTTGGTGAACTGACCCAGGAGATGTGTCAGGGGTGGGGAGCTCCTCAGTTATTGTTTTTAGCCAAAATATCACAAAAGATTTTTTTAATGCTCCTGCCTGCCCACAGGCTGCTGCTCATTTCTAAATCTCTCTGCGAGTATGACAGTAAGGAGCTTCCCCAAAAGCAGAACATGCACACATCTATCTATCCATCCATTTTCTACCCCTTTTTCCCTGAACGGGGTCACAGGGGGGCTGGAGCCAACATGCACACATATGCAGACTAAATAAGCAGGATAAAATCTCAGTGCTAAAAACATTTTATGTTTACATCATACATTAGTATGAGCGGTGGAACCGCATAGAAGGAATGAGATTTAGAAGGTAAAAACATACAGTAAATTGGACGTTTTTTCTGAAGCATGTAGATCTGTAGGTACAGACCAGGACAACTAGAGCCCAGAGGAGTCCTAGACTTTGCTCTCTTAGCAACTTTACTCAGTAAGGCAGTCACATTTATGTAATTAGAGAAAATGTCCCTGTGAAAAACTATTTCACAATTATCCTCTTAAATATTTTTGCATTTCTGTTGTGGCTTAAACTAAAACCATCAAAATGAACCTGCTTCTATCAGTCTACATGCACGAGCTCATAACAAGAGCAGAAGCAGAAATATAAAAATAGTTGTAAATTTATTAAAAAATAAAGCAGAATAATCCATGGCCATGAATTTCAGAGCTTTTGCTCTGTAGTTGGTAAAAGCACCTTCTGCAACCAGAACAGCTCTGAGTCTGTTTGGGGAATCATGAAATAAGTTTTTCACAGCGGGATTTGGAGATTTTCTGCCAATCTTCTCTGCAGATCCTCCCCAGTTCTTTCAGGTTGGATTGGAAACGGTGGTGGTAAGCCATTTCAAAGTCTCAGACTGTTCCAGTTGGGTGGGAGATTTTCTGCCATTGTCTTACACAACACTGTATACTGGCTTTAAACCTGTGCTAAAAACTGAAATGTAAAATGCTTCAGATGAAGATGTAGATTAATGAAGAGTATCAGGTTTTTTGTTGAAACAAAACAATGAAGCAAAACAATAAAACATTGATGAGCAAACAATACTTACGGTACCTATAAATAATTATGACCAATTACACCACTTTTATAGATGCACATAACTCCCTCATGTTCTGAATCTAATATTAGATCATTTTAGGATGCCATAAATCCCATAAAAATGCTCCCAGTATCACACGCAATTTAAACTTTTGTTCATACTTATTCAAAACCCAGATAACTGATAATCTGGGTTACTATTATGGTGAGTCTTAGTAAGCCATAGTAAGAACCATCTGGCCTGTATGCCTGCCTCTGCCCACGTCTCTACGCTTGCTGTACAGTTATAAGGGGCTGTGTCTGTGCTACAAGGGCAATACCTGCTAAGCAGACTGTCCTGCAGAAAAAAATCTGTCCCAATCAATTTAATTCATTCATACACGAGTGACATGAAACCTTCCTGTTTGACAGGAAGATTATTTAGATTTAGATTTAACTTTATTGATCCCTTTGGGATGACTCCCACTAGGAAACTAGATTTCTAGCAGCTTAAAAATAAAGACTCTTCCATACAAAGAAACAATAATATGATAAAAATAAAATATGAATACAATAAAAAGGAAAAAAAAAAGGAAAACTATATATTATATATGAATAATTTAACATGATTGCATTGTTGCAGTTACTGAAGTCTGGCTAAGTTATTGAACATTACTACCAGTCCTCTATTTCTGCACCCTATCACCTCTCCCTGTGAGGAGTGAGGCGTTGTAGAGAGTGATGGCACAGTAGACAAAGGAGTTCTTGAGCCTGTTGGTCCTACACCTGGGCAGGAGCAGTCTGTCACTGCTTCCTCTGGCTGCTGCCTCCTAAAGTTGATGACCAGCTCTTTTGTCTTAGGAGTATTGAGCTAAAGGTGATTAGTGTGGCACCATGAAGCAAAGTCCCCCACCAGTCTACAATATTCTCCTCTCTATCATCACTAATGCATCCAACAATGACTGTGTCATCAGCAACCTTCTGTATGTGACACAGCTCCCGGTTGTAGCAGATATCTGAGGTGTACAGGGTGAAGAGAATGGGGGCCAGCACCGTGCCCTGAGGGGCTCCAGTAGGGGTCATAACAGCATGAGAGTAAGACAAACTAAAACACTGCAGCTGACAATCCCACAGCTCAGTTTAAGATTTCAGATCAATCTTTCAGTTTCTGAATTCATATTAAATTCATATTCCTTGTGTTCAGACCTTTGGATAAAGACAAAAGATATCCATCTTATCTTTACTCTATTAGCTGCTGCCTTTAAAAGACCTAAACAAATTAAATCTGCCCCCTCTACATTATTATTGTTGTTCTTTCCTCCTTGGACATATTGTGAAGAAGCCAAATTGAGCAATTTAAACTAAATATACTATTTTCTCATAATTAGAACATGTGAAAACCCATCCAGCTATAGCATACCATCATTGACTATGACACAACTGGTGTTTCTCCTTGTAAATTCACATGTAGCACAGCCAAAAGTAATTTCGTGTTTTGAAAACACTAGCGTTATAATAATCTGATACAAGTGAGATGTCACCACCCGTTTCCTATTTTAAACTTGATTCAACCCGAAGCAAATTGTGACTAATTACACCAACGTAGTATGAAAATGAAGTAGTTTTACAGCACTGTATATTTCACTGCTCCATTTTCTTGTGTTCTGATCCATTTACATGGTAACCCATCTGCCATCATTTTGTAGGAATAAACAAGGGATTTTTTTTTCAGTTTAAAGCTTTGATTTAAAAAGAAATGACGTACGTGTTGCAAAAGCAAATTCACTGCTTTGAAGTTCACAAGCTTATTAAGAAAATGCCTGAAGCGGGATTCAGATGGAGCTCCCATCAAAGATAAACATGCAGGCCTTGAACCTGACTGACCGCATGGCATAGCAGCAGCTACTTAACGTCTCAGCAAATGTGTCTGAGTAATACATATTCATCTTATCACAGAAAAGATGTGTTGCTGTCATTTAGAATGGCTTCCTATTTATCACAAGTATTCAAGAAAATAGTGAGTGTTATGGTCAGATAGATTATCTGCTGAGATCTGAAGGCTTTTATGGTTTTTCTGCTCCAACACACTTAACTCTACTTACCAGTCACTGTCCATCATAGGCTGTTGGATCCATTTTATTTGAGTCGGGTATGTTGAAGTAGGGAAACACTGAAAACCTACAGGACTGCTGCGCTTGAAGGACTGAACTGAGTAGTCCTGCTCTAAAGATGGTTGTGTTTACCCGGCCAAGTGCAGAACCCAGAATGCACTTTGTTTTGTTGTTCACTTCCTGTATTTGGTCCACTTGAAACAGACAGACCTGCGTTTGTGGGAGGACCGAGTCGGCTTCTTCAATCTGAATCAATTCTTTTGCACATTCACATTAACCCCAAACAAAGCGCACTTTCCCTGCAGGAAGACTTGGATTTGCATTTAAAAGGGTGATGTGAAAGTGCCCTAAGCCTTCAGAGGGATTCTGGCCAACTAAAACAATGTGGCCAGAAAAAAGCCATGACTGTAAATAACTCATCAATTCTGAGCAAACACTGGATTAACACATCACTGGAGTCACAACAAAGGACAATCAATAAATCACAGGGATCAGTTCATCACTTTTTGAATTACCTAAGCAGAGTATAAGGGTATTTTTGCCATGCTGTGACAACGTAACAGTCGATAACAAAGAGGGATTAAGCTGCCATTTAACTGAAGTGTCATTTGAAAGGAAGGGAAACTATCAATGAGATAAACTCTGCAGCTGCATTCAAAGCCACGATGCCATGACCTTGCTGTCCACTCCATTTCCTCAGCCGAGTTCAGAGTACAGGAATTCTTCAGCAACACAGAAAATGCTTTCACACATTAGAGAACATGCATTTTCACTTCAACATCTGTGAGGGTAAAAGGTCGATTATTGGACCTAGGGAGGTCTCTGCATATCTGTGTACCATGACACAGTCCAAACGTTTCTCGCTGTTAAGGGACAGCAACCATTCAGGGTTTTCTGAATAAGACCATCCTGATCTGAACCACCTGTTTGTAAAACACTGTTTTATAGTCGGAAAAACTAGTTGTTCCCTGTACAGCTTGTGTAAATGGGTATAAGTGCAGTAGGAGAAACTGATTAAAGGTGAGTTCCATTATGCTTAGAATTGCACAAAACCTAACTATAGATAGATCAATAAAAACACCTACCTTAAAAAAATCAGTTATCACTATTTATTGTGCTCTCATGAAGCGGTTTTACCAGATGTCTAAATATAGAAGTTTCTATTAACAAATCTGTGATTTTTTTTTTTTTACAATTACACGTCCTTGTAAGTGATGTAGCAGGTCATGTGACCTGTTAACATGGCGTGGTATGAGTGAACGACCTGCAGAGTTTTACAAAGAATTAGAAAAAGAAATGAGGGAGAATGCCTTCGAAAAGCTGTGGCAAATTTTCTGTAGTAGGAAAACCCAAAAATAACGCTTTGTGGTTACACAGTGTGCGCCACAATCGCTGCGTACGCGCTAAATGCCGTTAAATGGAAACACCTGCAAATCAGGATTGTAGTTTTTCTAAACTTTACAAATATCGCTTTTATTTTTTAAAAAAAATGTCATGGAAATGCAGCTATACATCGGCATGTACTGGACAACAAGCGTTAAATATAAACAAAAAACATCTAAAATACTATTTAAAAAAACCCATGAATCAGCCAGACAAATCTAAATGAACACAACACTGGTGGGGAATGCATTTACAGGAGAAACCTGCTTCCCTTCCTTGGTAAGTGTTCATTGACAACCTTTTTTCTCCCTGTGTGCATCATTTCATCATCCAGATGTTCCCATCATTCATTTTTTTGGAACAAGTAGCAGAACGCCAGGACCTGGAAATAAGTGCAAGTAAAACATGAAAAGATTATACTAACCTATTACATTATGTGTCAGAAGGCAATTAATGTTCACTGACCTCTTGAAGCAAACAGAAATAAGGCTTGAAAAAGACAAGAGGAGACCAGCTGGACTAGACATGACCCCAGTTAAAGAGTTGGCTGAGCACCCATTTTAGAGGACATGAGGAGTGAAGTTAGGGCACCACTAAATGAAACACTAAGACAACAATAATGAGCATCGTCGCTTCAATTAAATAAACACAGCAGCTTCAAAGCCATTTTAGCCAAAAAGATATGTTGCTATGACAACCAATTCAAAGTCGGTAGAAGAATGAAGAAATCTGGGATTATTTTCAAATCTTAGATAAATCATCTTTAATCAGTAAGATATGTGTGCAACCCTTACGGCACACGTATCTTAATGTTTGTGCAATAAGGATTTAGTGACATGAATTCTTTGCTGCACAAGGAGAAAAAAATATGCAGACGACCTTCACAACTCAGTGCCCACACTTTCGCTTCAGGAAGTATATGAGTCAGAGAGGGTATTCGTGTGTGTGTGTGTGTGTGTGTGTGTGTGTATAGGCCAGGCTCCCGCATTTATGAGAAAGGAATCTCAAACCCAGAACTTCTTCTGTGGGGGCTGCTTTTGTTCGCTATACTTCAATCCTCAGTTGACATCTAACAAGTAAATAACAGCTCCTCCATGGCTGAAACAAGATTCCTGGAATAGCTTTCAAACTTCCAAAGAGGAGCAGATTCTTTCTGTTGCCAGTAAACCCTCTCTCTCTCTCTCTCTCTTTCCCTCTCTCTGTCACACACATACAAACACAGCTGTATTTACAGGCTCACTGGGACAGAACTAGCCTATTTTCTACTGTGATATTAAGACTGATGGTAGCACTTCTGTGGGACAAACCTAATCCAGAAGAGGAATAGCTGGTTTTTATACACTGGTGTTAGGCTGTGTGTGTTCAGCTGTGTATTTTCATTACTGTAACAGTCGCCCAGGGAGTGAACACATTTGTGCATGTGCAAATATTTATACCTGCCATTAAATCAATCTGTTACAGAGTGATCGGGCCAAATGCTAATAACTAGTAGTACATTTAAAATACGGTTATATAAATGCAACAATAAACAAATAATTTACAGAATATACAGAATAGTATTTGCCACCAACTATTTCAGGTAAAAATCAGCTACCTTTAATATGGTGTGTGATAATCAGTTATTATAATACTTAAATAGATTCTCTGAGGCTAAACTCTTTGTTTCAGTGTGAAGCAGCAGAAAATGACTGTTTCTGCTAAACCCATTCCCTAAAACCCGGAGAGGCAGTCTGTGTTAGAACTATAAATCAGGGCTGCAGAATGATCCCAGTCTTGCCTCAATTTCATTTCATGCTATGTTGATGGTTTAATGAGGCAGGATAATCACCTGGATTTGTACAAGTTATATATACATACACTATATATATGTATGCAGACATATAAATCTATAAATAATTATTTATCCACACTAATGTGAAATTTTTGGTCTATCAGGCAGTATGATTTTTTTATATATATTAGAAATGTGTCTTTAGTTTTCTGAATACTGTCTTTTTAAAATCTTTTAAGGTGGGAATAATCCAAAAGCCAGTACTGCAGAATTAAAACTCAGCACTCACTTCTCACACAGAACTATGTATTAAATCAGAGATATCACATGAATTGGGCCATAATGACATCATCACTTGGTGGGTCACCATGTTGGAGGTTTGAGTGACTCCATCAACCACTTCACACTGTGTGTAGACATGCTCTAAAGTCATGTCTCTCATTTGTGATTGTTGTTTTGCATTATTCTCTCAACCATGGCTGTTCTAAACCTTTGCTGTGTTATGGGATGTAATAGCACCACGTACAATCACCGTGGGAAAAAGATTGCAAATAGGCTAACTTTTCACCAGGAAAGGTGCAACCACAGAGCAGCCACTAAGCTAAGTGCAGATTACGACGTTCCTACCATTTACCAGCTTTATAACCTGAAGCTCATGCACCCATTTGTTTGCAAGCTGAACAAGAGACTGAAATGACTTATAACAAAGGAAGTGCTACCAGTGTAGGCACTCACACTACAAAGAAGGTATTGAAGGGTAGAACTGAGGTTGAAAGTCCTCGTCGGTGCTCCACTCTATTGGGAATTTGATACGGATCCAAACTGGTAATGTTTATCTTCTCCACATTCCAGTCCCTGGCTTCCTTGTTCAATGTATCCCAGTAAATTCCACTTGTTTTTTATCGTTTCATTATTCTCTCTTCCGTCCACTCAGTGTAACGATGCTGTTGTTTAGTGCAAAGCCCTGTGTGGTGGAACCAACATGGCAGTAGCCATGGATGTAAGCCCTCAGTACTGTAACATAAATGTGTCATTCTAAAGAAAATAAAAAACATATTCAATTTATAACAGAATATTTCTATCAATTAAAATAAATTTTGGATAAATTCAGGACGTGGGGGGTCCTGTGTTCTAACCCTAATGACAACTATACAGTTGAAACAGTCCATTTTTTTGCTTTCTGGTGGTTTTTGAACTGTTAAAATACATTATACAGTTCGGATGTTATGATCTTATAAAGTGTGCATATCACATCCTGTCAGTGCATGTAGTCCCTTTTATTCTGCAACATGAGGCTCCTTACCTGAGAGAGAAAACAGAGTGCTATATCCTTGGGTGACAGAAACTAACCACCATTCACCTGGCAGTGAAATAGAGGAGTGAGGGCAGTTGCTGGAGGATATTTGCCTGAGCTTGCAACAGGCATGAGCAAAGCCTAGTTTTCCTGAGCAGTAAGCAGAGCAGCACACATGCTGGTTTACAGCAAACTCTGCAGCATTCATCTTTTTTAAGTGTCCTGATGAGCCCCATGCTCAGAGGACAGGCTGCTGGAGAACGAACTAAGTGTGGAGGCTATTGTTAGACCCCTGCTCAGCCAGCCTTGTTTTCTTATGCTAATAAAAATCACACATGCTGCAACATTAATGTTTCACACATATGCATTTTCAGTATATCCAGTATATATTTCAGTGTATTTTCAAGCGCAGCAGGAACATGACAATCCTCGCTTCAAAGTTAAAAAATCCTTTCTGGCTGAAGTTAAATGAATGGAACAGCATCTAACACATACCACATCAGAAAACAGTGAAACCCAACACGGTACTTAGCTGTTGGGTCATCTGACGACACGTGTTGGCACAATCATACACACAAAGAAAAATGTGAAGTGCAAGTCAACCAGACTCAGGCATGCACACAAAGTACACACAGACACAACAACAAGTGACAGCTGAGCACTTGTTCTGAGATGCTCATCACTTTCTATTGTCCTCAGGCTGCTTTTTGCTTACTGCAGGGCTGCTTTCAGGCATGCTGTGCCACAACACATGGACACACACCTGACCTGCATCCCACATTATGAGAGGCAGTGAGGTGACATCTGGCTGAAAAAAAACCTCAAACTTAGAGTCCAGAACAGACCACCTGTTCATGACTTACTGAGTAAGCATTGAGGTTATGCGTGCATGTTGACATGAAGTTGTGAGCTGAAATAAGTCAAATCCTCATCTGACATAATAATATACTTTAATAGTTGTCTGAGGTTGCAGAGAAGCTGAGAAAAGGCCCCATTCTGCACTGGGGATCCAGTATGCTTACAGTTCCTGAACAACTGGTTTCCAAGGTGTTCCACTTTCAGATGAGCATGGTAAATATGACATACCACCATACCACCATTTACAATATTTTTATATGCTCAAAAATGGGATGCACATTAGTTAGTCACAACAAGATGGTTCTAGGCTTGGCTGGCCCTTTAAGAGGTTTGTCTGTCTGTCGGGCCTGGGCCCAGCCCAAGATGGAGCAGGTTGGGAGGAATATCTTTTTAAAGAATATACACTCTTCATCCAAACACATTACAATAACATTATAATAAATGCTGCAGTAGATTATGGACCACTCTTTAGGCAAAGATCTGAAGGTCAAAAGTACATACAAATGTCAAAAAGCACTGCTGAATTTAGCTGCAGGGCACGTCTGTCTCATGTTGCGTTTGGAAAACTAAGAACCAAAACACTGTCAAGTAGACCAATAATAATTCTACACTGAGAAGTAAAAAAAAAACCCTCAAAGTGCAGGAAAAAGTTTCTTTCTCTCTAGAACACCCCCCAATCCCCCCGAAAAAACAATTAAGTTAAAATTTCCAATGCCAAAATGACTTTGCAGGCATTTTGCAACATCCTCAATCAAACATGGCGACCAGAGCTAATTCAGAATTAAGAGCTGCTTTTGTTTAAACCTTATCTAAACCTCTATCTATCAAACTAATTGATCTGTCTTCCTACTGCCTCAGTTCTCAGTGGGTTTGAGCTACACTAATAAAACTAACATGATAAAGGTTGAAAATGATTAATGCTGGCTTCTGAGTTTATCAGAGGTTTCTTTGTGGTTTCCTTTTGAGAGAGTTAATGAAAGCGTAATCACATTTACACCCCCACAACCCAGCCCTGGATAAGCAGACGTAAATGGATGGAAGGATCATAGTTAAACTGAAATTAACACAGGGACACATTAAGGCCATGTAAATGTTATATCGTGGGGGAGATCAGATCACATGCATTTGTGATCTGATCAGATCCTGCAAAAGCTGTTATTATGAAGCACAATGCACCTCTAACAATAACATCGCTTAATGCCCTTGCCCATTCTGAGTCATAAAATTCATAGTCCAGGTAAAAAAAACTCACAGATCAAGAGCAATCACATCAATACAAACATATTAGACACTGGAGTTATGACATGAAAGAACACAGGACGTGTGGATAAGAACGAAGCCTCAAATCCAGTCAGTGTTATGAAGAAGAGCCCCCTGATGTTTGTTTCTATGAACCTAGGAAGGTGAATTCTGGAAAATAAATAGCTTCACTGGTCCATGTTTACCTGGAGCTGCTTTCTATCTTTATTTATGAGACTGAATGTGCAAAATTTTGGACTGAAAGACAACACTGCTGTTCTCCTGGTATCACAAAAACAACAACCAGAGCACACTGACACTTAGGACAAACTTTGCCAGCCCATTCTTCTGTGTAAGACTTTAGGGCCTTAAATTGGGATTATGGTCCTTAACCATTCATGCCAGTGCCTCAAGCGTAATGGACCTACTGCTTAAGGAATATAAATACTACTGGAAGCCACTGTAAAGGAAGTACATAAAACACACACAAATAAGGCACATTTTCAACTCGTCTGTGTTACTTTCAGACAGATATTGATGCTTTTGCAACATTTTCAATAGTTCTATCTTCTTTGGGTTTTGATGCGTGGCACAGATGTCTGTGGGGACAGAAGTGCTAACACGATTTTTCAGGGTTCTTTATAAACACCACTTGTGCATCACTCCAGGGTTACAAAACCTGGCAGGTGCAAGTTCGGCAGTAGGAAGCCAAAGTACCCGGTGTGCCAGGTTTTCTAATGTCAGTTTTGTGAGAAATGCTGTTTACCAAGTCAAGAAAAGGCAAACCAAAACAACATACATTACTAGAGACAGACGGACTGGGTGGAATGGATCCTAAGTATGACTGGTTATTACATTGTTTTCTATAAAACCATTACATTATACTGTTCATGTTGATGTATGTATAATTAGTGCAGTGCTTATACTTGTGACTCAGATAATCCATTATATTTATGAGCAAGGAAACCAGGACACTGTGTTTCCAACAGAGTGTACACACAGTAGCGATTCTCTATTGCCAGTGAAAGAATCCATGCTTCTTTAATGGATTGGCAGGATGACTGCAACGTGTAACATACTTGATTGTCTGAACTGCTTGAGATCCCATTAGCAGGCAGAGCCATTACTGCTTCATCTATCAAAACAAGCTGGTGCAGGATGCTATTCTGATACACATGGAAGCAGGCTCTCCCACTCAGTCATCTTTGTGTGCTGAAACAAACAATAAAATGTGAACATACAGCCTCGAGTCACATCCTCTTCTGGACAACAGAAGCATGCTCAAACACTTGATGTAAACCTCCCAGATGCCATCTGAATGAATGAAAAAGGGGTTTAAATGACAGTGCTGACTGGGAGACTTAAAACGGAAGAGGAAGAAGAAGAATAGGAAACAATGTTTGCAGATGGGAAACCACAGGAGACAGCCCACGCGGTAACAAATGGAAGAGAGACAGAACTACGATGGAAAACTGAGGTTTAGGAAGGTTTAATGGTGGGAAATGAACGAGGCAAGCATGAGGAAGAATGAGAAAGCGAGAGAAGGTCTGGAAATGTGGAAAGAGGGGAGAAGAAGACTGGATTTGATATGGGGGGGGGGTGATAAAAAGGGATGCAAGAAGTGAAGATGAGACCATGCAGGCCTGAGAAAAGCTCCCAGATGTTTCTCAATGCAGCTAATCTGCATCCTAATAAGTGAGCAGGAAACTAATCAACTCATACAGTTCTGCCTGTCAGTCTCTCTCTTCATCTCTTCCACACACACACACAAACTCATTCACAACACACACTTGGAGACTTTCATGCATAGACAGCCCCTCCCGCTTTCCTTCCCATCGCCCATCATTTTATCCTTCTTACTAATTCTGGAGTTTATGACTTCTCCCATCTCCTCCCTCTTCAGCAGTAATCATCCATCTGTCCACCAAGCAACCACTTTGCTTCCTACAGCTTAGTGTGGATCCTCTCTGCTTTGTGTAAATCTCAACAGTCATGCACATCTTTATAATAAACCTATAACAGACAGACTATATATGGAACAGCATTTCCAGGGTCATATGAAAAAGTCTTTAGTGATCATAAAATAAGAAACTACCCTTTTGACAGACAAAAAGCCTGAGACAAACATCAGATGAATTAATACCATGTAGATAAGATTGTTCTCTGGGGACAGATGATAAATTCAGTGCTGTTATATATTGTTTAGAGCCTTAATAAAGGGCAACAGAAGAAGAGAAAAAGAAGAAAGAAGCTGATATTCAGCTTGACAAACAATAATCAGATGCTTTCTTTTATCATTTAAAATAAATGTATGAAATTAACTTATCTTTTCTTTCACAAATGATCTCCTCAGAGAGACTCAACATCTTTTTTCAAAGCACCAAATGTGGGTAAATTTGAGACATTCTTTATTTTCTGTGGAAACTAATGGCACAATGGGCAATAAAATGTAGGGTAAATAGTTCACTCAATTTTAATGATCCCTCTCTAAGAATTATGCAAGCTGATGGAAAACTTCCTCAAATACATGTTCAAGAGGGCCTATGATGGCAGTGTGAGCTGCCACACACAGTAAAGGTTTGGTAATGTTTTTTTTGTTTAAAATAGTTATAATGGAAAACACCTTTTTAAATACACACATCATATTTCATATTTTTATTCACATGTTTGGCAAGGTGGTTAGCTGATTGGGTGCACACATTTAGTTAACTTACTTGTTGTTTTGGTTTGCTTTAAATGAACATACTTTCCTTTTGAGTTGCCAGTTCCTGTGAGGTGAAGGTCCAGCCTACAGAAGAAAAGAGTCCCAGCTGCATTGGAGCTACTTAAAAAGGCTGAGGCTTAATTGGGCTGTTCCATTTTGTTAGGAGGAAGGTGTAGATGGGTTTAGGTTTTCTATTTCATTTGGTTGTTTTTTGTTGTTGTTTTTTTAATTACTTAAATCATACTGCGATAATCACTTTTTCTGCTTTTGTACATTGCACATTTGTACATACTATAGTCATTTGTACATACTGTATATAACATATATCTTGCACTTGTTGCTTATTGCACTTCTGGTTAGATGCCAAACTGT
>JBAMHV010000001.1:28041931-28074531 GCA_037177535.1 Pseudomugil gertrudae
CCATAGGTGAGGGTGGGAACATAGAGCGACTGGTAAATTGAGAGCTTCGCCTTCCGGCTCAGCTCCCTCTTCACCACAACAGACCGGTGCAGGGTCCGCATCACTGCAGACGCAGCACCGATCCACCTGTCGATCTCACGAACAAGACCCCGAGATACTTAAACTTCTCCACTTGGGGCAGGATCCTATCCCCCACTCTTAGAGGGCACTCCATCCTCTTCCAATTAAGAACCGTGGTCTCAGATTTGGAGGTGCTGATTCTCATCCCAGCAGCTTCACACTCTGACGCAAATCGCTCGAGTGAGAGCTGGAGCAGGACCAGATGAAGCCAACAGAACCACATCATCCGCAAAAAGCAAAAAACTGGGAAAAAAACTACTGCTAACATTAACATATACTACTGTAGCTGGAGCCTATCCCAGCAGTCATTGGGCAAGAGGGTACACCGTGCACAGGTCACCAGTCCCTTTCAAATATCCAACATCAGAATAAGTGTTAAAGGTATCTCTCCTCCTTTCTATGTTTTCTTTCTCCTTTTTAGGTGCTTTGCTTACACTTCTAAGCGTCTGCCTGAGGAAACTCCTGATGAAGATACAGTGAATTTCTATCTCTGAGATTATAAAATATATGTTCCACACTACATCTCACTGGACACTTCAGATGTTTAAGTATGGAGTCTCCTTATCCCTACGTAATGCACTGTGTACATGAAAAATCTGAAACAGACTTATTTTCATAGCTGGGCCATCTCATTCATCAAACACCGATGAGGAAGAAGACAACATGAGAGAGACTGCATCCTGTGGTACCATGGCCTTTACATCAAGACCAATCCGGTTTGCATAACTTCTCTGCATCTCTGGTGCACAAGATATTGCAAGCTGTATATTTTTCTATGTACTGAATTTCACCTAAACTGTGAAAATATCAGATACTTGTGCTCATGATATTTTAGATTTCTGAGTTTGAGACCTGAACTAATGTCTGGTGTTGGACACTCAGTGATGCACCCTGCACTCAGAACAAATTTCTCTTCTCATGTGTACCATTACCTCCAGAGCTCATTCATGAGGATAACAACGAGGAAGAAGTCGTGAGAAACTGCATCCAGTGGTATGTAAAGCTACGGTGGACTTAAATAGAGTATCTAAGCTGTAGTTCCTGTAGATTTTGGAGGGGTGGGGTGTGTGGAAACCTAATAATCATGGCCATCAGGTGACACAACAGCACATCTGAAAGAGGTGATCATGTATCCCAGCTATGACAGCTACTGTACGCTGAAATGACCCAGATGCAGGAAAGTGCTGACTCCAAATCCATCCAAAATGACAACGCTGGATAAGCCCTACATTTCTCTGCCTCTCCTTGCTTCTTTTCAGTGTCTCCTTGCTGTGCAAATGCTACACCGGCTGTTTGCACCTCCATTTGAGACATGTTAAATACAGGCACAGTTTCTGTCAGCAAAATTGCTTTTGGCTTTGATGGATTACTTTGCAGGAGCTAACTTTATATAAACATGCTATTTTGCTTGTTTGAAAGAGGGAATCCTCCGTGTGTGCCGTTACTAAATCAGTTTGCACATTTCTCTGACGTGCAATGACTCTGCACTCATTTGTTTATGCAAAATGACTTAACTGCATGCTCTGTCTCATTGTTCCTTTTTATTTAATCTCATTCCCACTTACATGTCCAGTCAGCCCATAAGTCTGTGTGATATGCACAATACCAGTTAAATAGAAAATACTTTTTTTCTTTGAATGTCACACCATAAAATGTATGTCCATCCCAGAAACAAACTGAATCTGTGATCATTACTGAGTTGTATCATGGCTTAAAAAAGAATCAAATATTCTTTGTAGGTTTCATGAACAGTAACATGTTATATCACATTTGGACTTTAGGAATACTAGGAGCACCCCATCACCCCAAATAAACTGTTTCCATCCAGACATTTAACTTACATTTAACATTTAACACTTTTTTTTCTGTCTGGAGTGTTTTTTATAACAGCAATTGGATCCTTTATGGAGTTTAGTCTGTCCTGAAGTTTGAACATTTCACAGCTGAGTGTCACATGATCAAATTGTTTTGTCATTATCAGACAAGTTGTATTATGTAATGAGTAAGTTACCTGTTACAGTAACAGAATTCATGATCTAACAGCTGATTTTCAGGTTTCTGAGCTGTCCATCCTGTTAGGCCTGCATGGATGTTAGAGTCAAAGCAGAACATTATTACTCCATTTTGTCCCGTTCATGCAGAACTGCCAGATGGATTATGGATGGATGTCAGTTCAGGGGCATGTAACCTCCAAGGCTGCGAACCTGCAGAAACACTTCCAAAGCCAGGCCTGTCAGTGGAAAGCTGCCACAGTAATACAATAAAAACTGAGAAAACAACAAAGAGCATGCAGAGATGGAAAGCAGTCACTTTGAAAGCTGCTTTAGAAGAGCAGCAGTGTTTGACTACCAAAACATCCAAATGAAAAACAGCCGTAGCAGAATCACCTAAACTCATCCCTGTAGGAAGCGAGCGTTGAAAAGCTGTTTCATTCAAATATGTGCATGTCATTACCTACTCAACTGGAAAATACACAGAGGTGTTGTGCAGACAAAAGTTGTGCCAAAACCACATATTTCCAAAAACCTTCCAGATATGCTTTGCATGGATACCCAACACCAGGTACCAAACTGGAAAGAAACAGCCAGTGCAGATGGAAACATTAGCCCACACCAGACACCTGGCCTGGGCGGGGGTTTGTGTATTCAGAGTAAGGATCATCTGTATGGATCTGTACAATGTCGTGTTGGGTTGTGGGATTGTTTGGAGATCATTTTCTTTCATTCTCACTACAATTATCACATTTTTATAAGAAACTTATTCATAAAAAAAAGTAATATATTCTTGTCCACATGGAAAATAAGCAGCTTTAATAAGTTGATATTCAGTTACAAATGAAATCCAGCTGAGATAATTTACAGCAGAAGTCTGTAATAAATAGTAATACTCGCAATCTTCCATGCATGAAAAATGACACATCTTGTTTTTATACAGTGGTTGTTTCAAGGTGCTGCTTCTTCTTTTAGGAATAAGCCATCACTTTTATGGGGAGAGTCATCAGTAAAAGCCAACAGAACTATGTCACAGTATGGGCTGGCTACTGGCCAAGGAAGTATTTTACTCAGAGAGCAGAGGCAACTGACAGATGCCTGAGTCGCAGAACAGCATTCATCAAGACGTCTGTAGCCTGTGAATACAGAGGTGGCCTCTGCTATTAAGACGGCCAAAACTCCGGCATGAAAGGCGCTGGCTGAGGCAGTACTCCAGTATCACAGACCTGACCCCACCAGACAACAGTCAGCTCTGGGTGCTAAACCACCCCATCCGCTCCATACATCACTGTTATCTCCATCACCCCTGTGAAGATTAGCCTTCAGCCAGTGTTACCTACCTGTTCAGACTGCTGCTGCAGAGCAAACACCCTGAGAAGCAGGCAAAGCAAGGTGATAAAAAATAACAAGGTTTGGTTTATATTCTGGAGGTGCACTGGTGTGTACGAGACTTCATTCTTTAAATGAATTCAACACAAGATGATCCAGCCTGGTTTGCTGTCATGAGAGTGCGTGTAATCTCTGCTTCTAACCTGTACTTATGATATTTTTCAGTTTTATGTTATCTCAGCATCTGCTTGTGTTCATATTTCATAGGTTTCACATTTATTTATGTAATTTATGTAGGCACTGGCAAATGAAGTCAAATTCCTGGTAATGACAATTACTTGGCAATAAACCTGATTCTGATTCTGATTCTGAAATGCAAATTAAGGAAATGTCCACTTCTTGAGGGACGTTCCAAACCTCATCTTTAGAATATTTCCTTGTGTTCAGTTCTCTACAATGATCTCACATTGCGTTAATACTGAGGCCTGGACTCAGTGCAGGATTTATCCTTTCACTAGATCTGTTTTCTTTGTAGTAAGTGGCGCCAAACAGGAAAAAACTCCACCCTTTAAGGTCAGAAGGTTAAGATTGACACCCAAATGGAATGGTCCCAAAAAAGTGGGAAAATTTGGATCTCATATTATGACATCGGTATCAGTTTATTTACTGTGGACATATAGAATAATGCATTCTGACCTGTCCCATACCAACCCGGACCCATTATGGAGGCAGGGCTAATGTGCTAAGATACCTGTTATTGTCAGGTAGGGGAGCGCGGAAGTGAGGTGTGGACTCAAGATGCAGGTGAATCACCGGAGGGCAGCAGGATTGCAGATTAACGAATATATTTCTTATTAAAAAAAAAAACTGAAACAAACTCCGGAAACAGACTACTCACAGTAGTTGACTCGAAACTAACGCTGAAAAAAGACAATGATCCCGCACCCAGAACTGAAACCCCAAAGACTTTACACAGAACTAAACGAGAACCAGCTGAACACAATCAAACACAGGTGAAACTAATAACTAAACACAAAGCTAAACTGAAAAACAGAAACAAGGAAACCCCAAAAAAACCACCACCCAAATGTCCAAGTCCTGACAGTTATATATAAATTCCTGTATAAACAACAGACAAACACTGGTTTATCCCCTGATTAAGGAGACTTTTATGTTTAGTGTAAAATGGTTAAATATATGAAGAAGCTAATTTTTCTGAAAAGAGTTTGGCTGAACATCTGGACTGAAAATAAGGATAAAAATCAGCCATGGTCCAGAGAAAGTGTTTCAGAGATGTTCAGAAAGCTTGTAAAATCGTTGCTCATTAGGACTGCTTCAAAAAGATTACAACAAAGGCTAGCTGCCTGGAAGCCAAATTAAAAGAAAAGATAAATTAATGTGGCTCAAGACTTTTTCACATCACTGTGTAATTCCATCTCTACGCATATAATTTAGCTTCTACATGAAAAGCCCGTTGTATCATTAAAAAGCTTTTCACAACCTTAAAGAAATGGATGCACACTTATACACCAAAGATTGATGACTGGTATAATACTACATACCAGGTATATGTGATGGAGAGACTTACAATGTCTTTAAAACTTCAGAAGGACAAATTTGTTGATTTCTGCTCTAGGTGGTCCCAGTATATTACAGCAGTGAAATCTGAACGCTTGCTGCCGGGAGAGTGGGAAACATTTTAGGGGTGCCTTAGAGTAAGGCAGTTATTTTCACCTGCCCCTCTATTCCTTTGTTTTCATATTAATTTATATAACAAAAAAAATGATAAAAATGAATTTGTTGGCAGAGGCTGTCACGTTTGTGTTTATCAAAATTCTGTGAATACATTGCTACAACAATGTTCTGTTCTTTATGTGAAGATTGAATGCCAGATTATCTAGAATACTGTACTGTCCTCCATATAAAGCAAGTGTCAATAAAGAAAAACAAAGAAAAAAGCTTTTCCCTCTGTTTAGCAGCTTACTCTGCTCTGATGTGGAACGCCAAGCAGATAGGAATTGTTGGTCAGCTGCACTGTCTCTTCATTGTTTTGAATGATGTTATCCTGGTGGCCAAAGTCTGTCTGGTCCTGTTATTATGGAGTGATGAGGACATAAGGGGCCCATATGTATTCTCCTGATGACCCCCCTGAGAATAATCGACGGGGCCTACACGGCGTGGCAGGTTTATTAAGTCAGTGCTTAGAAATTAAGCCACAAAGTGGCATATTAATCATCATTCCACTGGACTAAGTGACGGAGAAGTACGATTATTGAATACAATTTGAAGAGACTTCATTTTAATGAAAATGGTAACGACATATTTATTTTCCTGTGGAAGCTTTCTGCATGAGAGAAGATGAATGTGTGTGTGTGTGTGTGTGTTTGCCCTCCTGATCACTGTACAACAGGATAACATGTTTGAATGGCTCAAGAGATCAGCAGATAGAAGTCTGTCAGCTCCAAGCAGGACGCGCGCGCGCAGTATCAGTAGCATCAAATACAGAAGGGGGGCGGTTTCTGTCACATTTTAAGATTAAAAGGTAGACATTTTAATTAGTTTTCTGTTAAATGAGCTGAAACTATTTGAGTAGTTTTTATGGTGAAATTAGCTTTGCTGTGAGGAACACGATATTCCTTTTGTCGCTCAGACACAATCTGATCTCTGCAGGTGACTCCAGACCGATCCTTCCGGTCCGGGGGGACATCTGCTCCACTAACATCATCCCTGCACAAACAGGTCGAGTCATCCCTTCTCGTGCGCATCTTTAACGATGTTATCTAGGTGTGAATGCACGAGGACAAACGAAAAGTCAACCCCCGTGCACGTGCGCTACAGCCTGCTGGAATGCGCCAGACATCTGGATGCAGCTACTACTTGCTGACGAGTCGGAACTTCTTCAGAGCTGCGTTTTAAAATTGGGCCATATGTTAGTCTGAAGCCCGTCAAAGGGCATCGCTTTGTCCAAAAACTGTTACACAGCACCTGCGCAAAGGCAGGAAAAGGAAAGCCAATGACTTATCTGCGCGTCTCAGCGTGCGCTGTGACAGGATGAACACCACAACGACCTGCGCAATAATCGCACAAAACTACGCCGCACAATAACTCAGATGGATGTCTTACCTGTTCAGGAGAGAGGATGCCTGTCTGAGTCCGTCTGCGTGAGTTGGGAGGACCGACACGTCCTGGCACTGAACTCCAAAGTGCGTCTGTATTTTCTTTTCTTTTTTCTTACCACACCAATAGAGGACAGCCAGATTCAGACCACTCCCCTCTTATCAAACTGTTCTGAACTGTTGAAAAGGACAAAGTATGAACCACATGACCCCAGCACTGGACATGATTACCTTTCATTTTATATGAACTTGCAATATTTTAAATGTGGACATATTTTTGCTCATAGTAATTTGTTAGAATACCAGTTATTTATTTTTTACCTCCCATATAAAATAAAAGAGTCACATCCTGGATTTAAGTTAGCAAATAGACAAGAGCTTCTCACTACATTAATTATTGTATGGATGGTTATGTTTCAGCTTGCAGCAACTTATTTTAACTGATAAAGTAAGTAAAATTATGTATCCTGGATATTCTATTCTATTCTCCAAGTGACCTACATCTGACTATGGGAACAACACAAACAAGAAATCAAACAGTAGGGGACAGATAATGCCAGCCAGACTGCTGCAAGTCCAGTTGGACACAGGTGTTGCTATGTAGTGCTGGAGGGAGTGTTTTTATGTTTGTTTGTTCATTTGTTTGTTTTCCCTTTTTTTGTCTCTTTCCCTTTTGTTCCGAATATCATCTTGGGTACAGTTTATTCAGTGCTGGATTGTCACAAAGAGTTGGACAAATCTGTCCATGTCAAACAAATGAACAGAAGTAACTGGCTATAATACTAAGACTATTAAGATATGGAAGTTAATCTAGAGAGGCAAAAATGTATTATTAAATTTAAGCTGCATTAAACCCATGTTTGTTGTCATTCACATTGGAATCCTCCATCCATCCATCCATCTCCACTGCAAGTCAGGTTGCAGGGCAGCAGCCTAAGGAGGAAAACCCAGATCTCCCCTCAGCCACATTCACCAGCTCATTGGGGGGGGGACCCCGAGGCGATCCCAGGACAGCTGCAAGATGCCGTATGTTAAAAAAATGTCACTGTGGTGCCTACTGGAGGCTGCATGGTGGCACAGTTGGTAGACACTGTAGCCTCACAGCAAGTAGGTTGTTAGTTTGAACCTTGGCTGGGTCGGGGGTCCAACCAGTACCTTTTCTGTGAGGAGTTTGCATGTTCTCCCCGTGTTAGCGTGGGTTCTCTTTGTGTACTCCGGCTTCCTCCCACAGTCCAAAGACATGCACCTTGGGGATAGGCTGGTTGGAGAATCTAAATTGTCCATAGGAGTGAGTGAGTGTGTGCATGGTTGTTTGTCTATGTGTGTTGGCCCTGTGATGGACTGGTGACCTGTCCAGAATGTTCTCCGCCTCTTGCCCGATGTCAGCTGAAATTGGTTCCATGTGCATTCAAATAATGTACAAGTTAGTCGGATATGGTTCTAATAAATGTGGTTGCATGGTGTCCATTCATTCATCTTGCCGCACAGCAGTGTGGAGAACAAGCTGCAGGCAGTTGCTGCACGTGATGGCTGCTCCTTGGTCAAGACACATTGTAGAAGTTCTTTAATTGTGTCTTTACTTTTGCTGGCATAACTTACTGGTGACAGCGGCCACTCACTGAGGCATTTTTTTCCCATCAGCAAGGCAACCCGAGTTTGCTTGAAGACAAAGGCAAGGACATTGGATTTGAGAAAGGAGTTAGTTGTAAGGGTTACTGCAGATTTGATCATATGTCGAATGCCCTGCAGATGTCTTAAAGGGGACATATGCAAATCAAACTTTTTTAGACTTTAAATGAATGTTTTTGTGCACTTCTAAGTGTTTAGGAATGCAGAAAATGTAAACGTATTCTCTCCCGATGCAGTGCATATATCTTTATATTCTTTGTGGTCATATTTTTCAGTCTTGACACGCCTCGTTCAGATTTAAAGAGACGGCACCAAAATGAGTCGCTCTGAAGATGCACCTCAGAACAGGGTTATAAGGTGTGTGTGGAGCGAGAATAAGCAGGAATTTAGACCAAAGCATTGCGGTTCTACTTAATACAGACAATAAATTAATAATTTACATGTTAAAAGGAAGAATTTAAAAGCATCATATATCTCCTTCATTCCAACTGATCTTTATCAGATCAGTTGATGCTTTGTAGTAAGGTACCTGGAGCTGACACAGGTGATGTTATATTGTTTGATTGTAACTTGCTAAAAGTATCTCTTTCTACTTCCCCAGAGCAATAAACAGTGAGTGTGACTCGTGTCACAGACTTGACTGCGCTGGACATGCTCAGTGCAGTAGCCTTTGTGAAAATCCTATTTATGTAAATAATGTTTTAAAAACAAAATCCACAAAAACACTTTCAGGAGCTATTTTTCTGTCATTGGCTCAATTCTGTGTAAAGGATTTTGTGTTGCAAATTATTTGTTTGCAAATAAAATCAGAATTATTTTTGTAAATCAAGTTTTGCCTCCCCGTGAGAATTCCAGTTTGTGAATGTGAAAATAGGGAATGTGCTTGAGTGCAAAACAGTTTTGCATCTGTAATGTAATCACAGATGCAAAACGCTGAAGTACAGATGTAGATTTTTGTCCCTGTCTTTACACTTCTGATTGAATGGTGAGAAATAAATGTCCAAAAAGAAAGTAGATGGCTTTTCACCCTCCAGCAGTCCTGCAGGTTCCTGTCAGTTAATTGAAAGCCTGTTAGTGCTGTTGATGTTACCTCATGGATGTTAATTAATAAATGCAATGATAAATGTAGTGAAATAATTTAATTCGCCATTAAAATAACATGTTAAATTTAAGCAGTGACATCAACCCAGGTTTTTGTTTGAGTGGGTTTCTGCAATGCTGCTAGAGGTACACATTCATGCACATTTTCAGCTTTTTCAGCATCCCTTTATGGTGTTAATGTACCAAAATGGTTATGTTTAGGGTAACAGCATCAGGCAGCATAGTTGCCTGGACTTGGGAACTCATGTACTGTTTGTGATATTTTGAACTCTAGAGTGACACCAATTGTTTTTTTCTTAGACTTTAAGCACACCAATGTAAAGGTGTTTATCTTACTTGCAATGTGAGTTTTAACTGTGGCTGTTGCCCTGTCTTTCATATCTACCTGCTTAAATAAAAAAAAAATAGGCTGTTGAAAATATATAAAAAGTTCAGTAGTACCTTATAAGAGCAATGAAAAGTAATTTCAAATCACTTTAATGTGTCTTTGCAGCTGTGCAACATATGTGTGTGTACAGTACCTTTGAATAGCATCTGTAACTTAAAAAAATTAAGAACGCATCCATTGAATACAATCCTTTGTTGGTGAGCAATAAATGGAAGGATACACATTTATAAATAAAGTACATTTTCTCAAAAGAGAACTTAAACATGTACTTTTATGGATTATGAGATGTCCTGTCACTGTCACTGCCTGCATTTTACTGGTGCTTCACCAACTTCACATTACCTGCTATGCATTGTGCAACCTAGTATAATGAACCAATCATACAATTGCCTGAGTCTGAGCAGTAAAAGAGTTGGAGTGGCCTGAGTGAAAGTATGATTCAAGGCCTGACTTTGTATAAAGAATACTGTAATAGATACTCTCTGCATAAATTTAATAAATGAAACATTTCTATGCAATTCTATTTCTACACCTCAAATGCAAGTTAGAATGTCAGCCTCGTCAGCTTTTAATTTAAAGAGAGATGGAGTTAAAGCATCCATTAAGTTTGACAGGACAAATGCAAGACATTGCCATTTAAAAGACCCCCTGCACACAGCTCCAAATGACCCATATCACACTACTGATGGCCTTGCAGGTATGACTTTCCTGCAAGAGGTAAATGAGGACAAGGCAGTTACATTAAGTGACGCTACGCTGCAAGGAACATAATTTCTGTGAGACAGGAGAATCAAACAAGACACACTCAAACATTCAGTCATTCATTCATTTTCCATATGATTTTAATCCAGTTCAGCTGAAAACTATCCCAGCAATCATGAGGTGAGAGGCAGGGTACACCTGGATAGGTTGCCAGTCCATCACAGCAAACAGTTCATTTTTTCATTTAATTGCATAACTCTCATTCCCAAAATGAATAATGAAAATAGGAAAAATTGTGTCTTTTAAGGTACACTCTTGAGGACAGGGAGGAGGAATTGGCCGACCTAATGGACTACATAGATCAGTGCCACAGTAGAATCATCATGGGGAAGCCAAAACAAAAATGACACCCCCTTCCCCACCCACCACTCATAGGGAGCTATTTCGCCACCTGGAGATGACTCAATGGATGTTCTTATCTAAATAGATAAGAAACTAAACAGCCTTGATGCCTATGTGAACCTGTTGGAAATCCACAAAGAGTTCTAGGTAGTGCACGACTCATTGGAATTTAGTCAGAAACAGGGAAGCACTTGCAACAGAGAACCCCAGCCTTAGAGAGTTGGTAAAATCCCTCACTGAGTGACCCGACTCAGAAGATAAAAAAAATAAAAGAAACTGTGATTGATATGCAGCCTTGGAGAATGAAGGAGAATTCTGTGTTTTCAAGGATCCCAGAACACATGGACTCTGAGACCACGGTGAAAAACTTCATTCTATCACCTGAAGCTCCCAGAACAAAGAGTTCAAAACATTTCTTTTCACAGAGTTCATCATCTGAGCAATAAAAAGAAAAAGCGGTGCCAGCAGACCAAGACCCATTGTGGCAAATTTTGTAAACTTCAAACAGAAGTAGCAAGTGAAGAGCCAGGGGCATGAGCTGAAGGGGTCAAACTACAGGGTAAATCCCAAATTTCCTAAAGAGATCTTAGATGATCAAAAGAGTCTGTTTTTCAACCATCCATCCAATTTCTGCCACTTATCTGGGGTCAGGTCGCGGGGGCAGCAGTCAAAGGAGGGAAGCTCAGACTTCCGTCGCTCCAGCCACATCTGCCAGCTTATTTGGGCGCAGGGAGGATTCTGAGGCTTTTTCCAGGTCAGCCTAGAGTAATAATCCCTCCAACGTGTCCTGGGTCTCCCACCGCAGCGACGTGCCCGGAACACCTCACCAGGGAGGCGACCAGGAGGCATCCTAACCAGTAGCCCGAGCCGCCTCATCTGGCTCCTCTCCATATGGTGGAGCAGCGGTTCTACTCTTCCTCCCGGATGGCCGAGCTTCTCATCCATGTCTAAGGGAGACACCGGCCAACCCAAGGGAGGAAACTTATTTCGGCCGCATGCCTTCGCGATCTCATTCTGTCAGTGACTACCCTCACCTTGTGACCACATGGGGGTAGGAACGTAGATCAACTGGTAAATAGAGAGCTTTATCTTCTGGCTCAGCTCTTACTTTACCACGACAGACCGGCCCAGAGTCCACATTACTGCAGCCACTGCACCAATCCTCCTGTTAATCTCACGCTCCATCCTTCCCTCACTCATGAACAAAACCCAGAGATACTAAACCCTCCACTTGGGGCAGGACCTCATTCTCAAGAGAGGTTGGGAATGAGGAACTCCACCTGTTCCAGATGAAGAAAGCTTCAATCCTAAACTGACCAAATTGCACACTTTTCTTATCATAAAAATAAAAACGTAAAATTTTAATCAGGGCACTTTACAGACAAAATCAGTCAAAGTCAATTCATTGTGATGCAATCAGTGTTAATACAAGTCAATCCATAGTAAACGAGAAAAGCACTTGGAGAGCACAGACCTCCGCCAAGCTTATTATTCTCACATTAGATTTGCTGAAAATGGCCGTGTCTCGCAATGGTAAAGAATCCTTAGAAACATTCCTGGATCCAGATAGTGATCTGAATCACCTACAAATGTAATCATTTGTTCCTTGTCCCATTTGGAAACTTTTCTGAAAATTTCATGACAGACAGACAAACTCCCCCAAAAACATAACCTCTGCTCCTTGGTGGAGGTAATAATAGTCATAAAGATAGAGTTTTATAGAGTTATAAGGGAGTAAATGGATTGCATTGAATCTGGAATTTAATTCAGCCCTCCATTCTGAGTATGCACAGATGGTGGGAAAGGAAAACAGTTAGTTTTAAAAGGAATGGAAAAAGCTCTGGCAGAACCCAGTTAAGGTAGGGTGGCCATCTATTGTGACCAGTTGGGATGGAGAGGACAAGAAAGAGGGATCTGTAGGCACAAAAATCTTTATCCAGGGGCACCTGCTGAGGGAGAAGAAAGAGGATCATTTGTTTCATTCAGATCAGTTTCATATGAAATCAACCACCATGATATCAGAGCACTTTACATCTTCAGAGAAATCAAATAATTCCCTGTGAGCAAACACAAAGTGGTAAAGGAAGAAACCTGAGTAATAAAAAAAACCTTTAGAAAAAAAGCAAAAATAAACCTTATAGGTTCACCAAGTAAGCAAGAAGAGATCGATTGCTGGAGATATACCAATCAGAGAGACTGGCATAATTATACAGAAAGAGAAAAAGGAAAAACAACTACAGTAAAAACATGCAATAATAGCATAGATGCATATGTGAGAGAATGAAAGTACATGTACAGTATGTGTGTTGTATCTATGTTGTGCAGAAGCACATACTGTATAGTCACTTGCACATACTGTATATAACATATATCTTGCACTTGTTGCTTATTGCACTTCTGGTTAGATGCCAAACTGTGTTTTGTTGCATAGTACTTGTACATGTGTAATGACAATAAAGTTGAATCTAATCTAATCTAATCTAATCTTTAAGAGCTAACATACATTTAATGCTCAAAAAGTTTAGCAGCAAGAAAAGCCATAAATCTGAGCAAAGATGTGCAAGAACTACAGACTCTATATAAGAATATGGACAGAGCCTTGGTGACGTCATCCATTGGTTTGTAAAAAACTGCACTGAAGTTCGGTGGGTGATTCCCACCAACGCTTGGGGGGTGGGGGGTGGTGATTGACACTAGTTAGTTGTCTGCTGCTAATAGCTATCAAGGCTACTCTGGAACTAAAAGGAGCTACCTAGCTAATAAAGATACCAGGATGTAAACATATGTATTTTTGCTTTTGGTGTTATTAATATAGGAGATGGGGATTTGCTTTGTTTTGGAGCCCCCAGCTGAGATTTCTGCTTGGTAAGAAGCTGTGCTGGCATAGGCTGATCTGACCAAATAACGTATGCTGTTTTTCTACACAACTTTGCCTTGAAGCAGAGGGAAACCTTGGCCCTCGTCCTGAAATCTCAATGTCTCCCTGTTCTGTTGATAAGCTACTGGATCGATTTGATTAGAATCAAGTGTGCTGGAGCAGGGACATGTGTAAGACCTGTCCTGCAGGTTTTTAGTGTTTCACTGCTTCAACACACATGACTCAACTTAAATGGATCCGGCAGCCTATTAGGCCTGCACGATATTGGGAAAAGCCGATTTGGGAAAAAATTATTTATAGTTTTATCTAACCTTGCTATATATATTGCAATATGAAAAAAAAAATCAACAAATAGCTTAAAAACCAATAAGTTCTGCTGCACTTCTGCCAACTTTTTGTGAATGTTGCAAGTCTGGTTTTTGTCCAAGTAAATGTTTAGTTCTATCTCATGCAAACATGAATTGTGCTATACCATGGAGTTTCAGTTAACCGTTACAGTTTAACCATTGTTGCAAGCAAGCATTCACACCAATGTTCTGCAAGAACAGAAAATGTTCTAGTATAATAATGTCTTCCAAAACAAAATAGCAATAAAAAAGTAACCTAAAGATTCAATTATGTCCATTTTTAAAACCAAAAAAATTTTTCTAATAAATGAAATTCACAGATTATTTTGTGAATAAATTCAAATGAGTCAAAAGCTATCTAATCTTCCACATATTAACGTAGCATTCAGCATGTTACTGGAGTCTGGATGAATGTTTTCTTAGGTTTGACGGACACATGAAACTGCAGGAGCTGTTAGAGGCTAAGCTTTGTATAAAGGCGACTCAGAAATCAGTGAGACAGATCTAGGGCTTCAGAACTGTACAGCTGCTTTGCTTTCATTAACTATGAGCAGGAACTTTTCTATGAATGCTATAAAATGTATTAATGTGGAAATGGTGGCCTGCAAGTCTGCTGCTTGCATAGTGTCAAGTCAGGCTCGTAGGTGGTTTCGTCCTACTGACCTAGGACAACATTCATATTCAGACGGGTACACAGATAAGAATAAATCCATCATAGACCAGCTTTTATCAGTGACGGGATCTAAATGTATCCTAAATCTGTTCTAAATGGGTTAGCACCTGTAACAGACCTATTTTAGCTTCTCTTTTGCACAGTTACCCATCAGACATTTCTAGTAATTTGAGTGCTATTGTCTGGTTTTATTGGAATTAAGGTTTTTTTTTACCCAGACACAGGACACACACTGATTCTGACATTTTACAGTTATATCACACCTTTCACATTATTTTATGTCAAGATTATGCACCTAGCCTTGAAGGTATGGATTTATTTCCCATTATGTCGGGGTATGTCATCTTAGACAAGAAGCAGGAAAGGTTAAAGCAGCCCACTGGTGATTAGATAACTTAGGATTCCTCTTAGCAACCAGGTCTGAACTGCCATACTGATATGAAATAAAAGAGAAGATAATTTGGGCTGTTTATTAGCTTTTGGCCTGGGTCTACCTCTCTGTCTTTCTGACAGGATATGTTGAGGTGACTGGGTATTATCATGTAAAAGTCCTAACAGAGAAGGACACTAAACAGAAGGAAAGACATGGATGTAGTAAAGCTGGTGCACTGCAGAAATGTATACAAAGACCTGAACACTGGGGCAGCAAGGTGACCTTCTGCTACCTGATGTCCTTAGATGAGTGTTAAAATGCTCATCCACTGTCTCACATGCAATACACAACAACAAATACTTGGTTGCTAGTCTGCGTGTTCTACAGCCTTTAAAAAGCTGGAATCCCAGAACATACTTTCTAATCCATCACAAGTTTGGATCTGCAGTATTTCATAGCGGACCAACCAAAGAGACAAAAGGATCACACACTATATGTTTCTGTAATTGCTTTATATAAATATAATAAACCACATGTTCATATTACATTGTCCTTTTTATCAGTAACAAGACTACCTAGATATAGTGCAGCTCTCTGCCCAGCAGCTCATTTCCAAGCCTTTGTGAGCAATCCCTTTTAAAATTCTTGTGTCCACAATTCATTCCAGGATTTAAGATAGACTAAGACCCTGTTTCAGGAAAAAAAGAAAGAAAAACATCCCAAAAATCCACCTAGCAGCTTGTCCAAAAGCTAGTAACATACAGATAGTTGTGGGCAGAAACACAATGTCCCTGTCAGAGGTAATAATACAGTAATAAGCAAACCTGACTCATGCAAAGCTTGTACTATCAGACTCTACATCATATGTTTCACACAGCATGGACAAAAAGCAGTTGTCAGCTTGTTGCTAACCCTGTTTAAAAAAAGAGTTGCTATAAGCGTCCAGGGATATATTACACAGTGACAGAGTAGCTAAGTGGGTAGCATTGGGGACGAATGGCCAGGGATCTGTGCGTATTTGCCTGGATTCACCTTCAGATTTTGACTGGCTTTAGAAACACATCATTTTTTATTATTTATAGCTGAACTCTACATTCTGTGTATTGTAACGCTGCACTTTGTTTTGCTCGGCCACGTTTCCTTGTGTACAGCTACAGCTGAGCCGTTCTGGGTTAAGATGAAGTTAGATGAGGTCATCAGGCTGGAAATGTGTAATCATGTGATATCACGATATTATATTTTCTACCGGTGTCAAAGAAGATCTACCAATATTACAGCAATCCATGCAATATTGCACATCCTTTCCGTGGGGTCAGACTATGATCTGGGGTTGCGGCAGTTGGTCAGGTCTAATTCCAGCAACAAGCCCAAAGAAAGATATCAGCTGATACCGGAGTATACTGACTGCAGGTTACTACAGCTATAGATTTTCCCCTGATGGCACGGCCATGTTCCAAGTTGACTATGTCAAAATTCATCAGGCTCAAATAATGAAAATATTGTTCAGGGAGTGTGAAACATCATTTTTACACATGGATTGGCCACCAGAGTCCTGACATGAAGCCCGTCTTTGTGATGTGCAGTGGTCAGACCCCCCCCTCCCCCGTCATCAACAGAAGAGCTTGATGAAAAGTCAATGCAACACTTAATGAAAATAAATCTTGTGACAGACGCTTGTCAAAAACAATGTACCAGCAAATGCTGGTGTTTTTTAGCCAGAAACTTTATTAAGGTGAGCTTGAAAAACAGAAGGTGAATAATATTTATAGGAGAGCCGTAGCAGTGTTCTGTTTTAGTGTTCTAGCTATGTTTCATATCACCTGGGTTAATCGAGTATATCCACCGGTGTCTCATTCTGTTCAGTATATTTATACCTCTTGGTTTTTTGCCATATTGCTGGTTAATTGTTGTGTCTTGCTCCCTGTGTTAGTATTTCTTCAGTCCTCAGTTTAAAAAAAAACAAATCATTTATCTGCACTCATTCTGCCTCCTGCCTTCATCGTGCATTTGGGTCCACACCTCCGTAACTATACACTTGTGACAAAAACATTTTTAATCTGAGTTTGCAGTTAATTTATATAACTCATGATAAAGATTTAGACTAGTATTTTCTTGAATCCAAACATGGGTTGGAAATGTTTATGCTATGAACGTGTGAGAAACAGTGTGAATGAGCTGAAAGACTGTGAAGGTGGGCTGTATGTTGGAAAAGACACTGCTATTTTTCTCATTTGAAGACTTTTTACTTATTTATTTACTTTTTATTGACTGGGCACATGTAACACAACCTTTAGATACCACCAGGACACTGACACCGAATAATATTCAATCATCCACTCTGTAGGAGCTTTCCCTGGATTAGGTTGAGGTAACTGACATATGAGGCTGATATTTTTATATATTTTTACAATATTTTCTAACAGAAAATCATTCCAACTGTCAAATCTTCCATTTCCAGTCAAGAAAACCTGAAGCCTGGTGCTGAATAATAAATGTTCAGATCGCAGTGGAGGTAGGAGTACAGATGCATTGCATGTCAGGTGTGTGGATGGATACGATGTCAGACCTGCACAGGTTGAGGTCAGCTCAGTGTGAAAAACCCAGCAAGAGTCCAGCTCTGTGCAAGGCAGAAAGGTGAGGCTACCATCTGATAGAAACTGTGATGGATTTATCCCAGAGAGTTCATATGCACCACAGGATCCGTCTTTCACTCACACACTGGACACATGTACACATACAGCCGGACGGACATAAAGTCAATCGTCCAGCCGGTGCTGTTCAATAATACGCTGGGGAGGGGTTAAGGACATCGAGAGAAAATAGCATTTCACCTTACAGAATGTAGGACCACAAAAGACACACAGCAGCAGACATTGTGTGTCAAGTCTGAAAATGGAGCTTACGCGCTCAGTTTCACTTATTAAAGTGTAACAGTATTAGCAATGCTATCTGAGGTGCTTGAAAAGAATAGTAAATAAACAATTTGCCTTCGGGGGTTTTCAGGGGAGGCTTTTAAACTGGATCACGTTCACATGCAAGAGGAATAAAATGTTGACGAGGTGTAACATTCAGTCTTATTTCGGGCGCTTGCTGCTCGTTATCAGCTGGATGTAGTGAAAATGCAACACACTGAACATGTATGAAATATTTACAACAAAATAGCTTGTAAGTGAAGTCAAATATAGAGAAGTTGAGGAGCTGACAGCGTTTGCATCAAATACGAGGGAAAGGGGAATTTTGGTGTGTGTGTGTGTGTGTGTTTCGGTGAATGTTGTTTGAAGTACTGCAGTGAGACAAGACATGGATACCGAAAAGAACAGCAGTGTTTAGAGAGATGGCACCAAAGGAATTCACATTCAGGCATTAGGAAAGACAACGTGTCAAGGTCACACACACTAACACACACACACAGACGATGGTAGGATGACTATAAATACACATTTGTTTTATTTATTTTTACCTCGTTTAATCGAATACAAAAGAACACCCAAACATTTTGGAATTTCACTGTTTTTCCATCCTAAATTTAGTGCTGTTTCATGTTCTGATTTGTTAATGATGAGTCTAAAACACCTGGAGAGAAGTGAGATTGCAATGAGCCTCCTCTGGGATGAATGTAGTCACCGGCTGCTTCTTTCTTCCGTACCCTGAGGGGTCTTATTTGCAGATGGGAATACAGAGAGGGCTTCAAAACACATCCCCTACTTGTCATCTCAATGTGATTACACAGAATCTCTGAAATCCATCTTCAAGTGCTACTGAAGTGCAACAAAAAGAAAGAAAAACAAGAAAATCAAGAGCGAGGTTTACACTGACCGCTAGAAAAACTGAAATACCTCTTCCTGCACACAACCTGAAATTGTTGCCATTATTATAGTCTAAATAGGTGACTTTCCATTTACCGCCAAACCAACTGAATTCATCTACAATTAATAATAATACATTTTATTTAGAGGCGCCTTTCTGGACACCCACGGACACCGTACAAAAATAACAGTCATAAAAAATCAATCAATTAAAAACAGACGGTAAAACAATACAATAAAAAATAAATAAACAATCAGCAGGGAGATGGATGATTATGTGGAGTACGCTAATCTGAAAAGGTGGGTCTTGAGTTTAGATTTGAAGACTGAGATTGATTCACTGTTACGGAGGTCATGAGGAAGTGAGTTCCAAAGATGGGGAGCAGAGCGACTGAAGGCTCCCCGTGGTGCTGAGACGAGCAGGAGGGAGGAATTATTCACCTGCCACCTTGTTACATTCACCTGTTCAATTACTGAGCAGCTCAGTACATTGAGTCATGTAGACATGGGGACAAATGAGGAAGAAAGTGGATTTCAGTGACTCAGAGAGTTTCAGAAACTACTGGGATTTTTACACACAACCATCTCTATGGTTTAGAAAGAATGATCTGGAAAAGAAAATGTCCAATGAGCAGCTGTTGTCTGGGCCAAAATGCCTTTGATGGGTTACAGAGAAGGAGGAAGAGGGGTTGGAGATGATAGAAAGGTAACTGGAAGTCACATGAAAAATGTATTTCTAAAGCACTTTTCATGCACAGAGCAACACAAAGTGCCTTACAATATATAAAAATGTACTTATATTAAAAATCTTTCTTTCGTACAAACACACACACACACAGAGCACACATACATGCCCCTTAGCCACCACTACCTCATTTTGTATAAACATTATTACTGTCTCTTAACTGAAGGAAGGTGTAGAATAAAGACATCGGGCTTGATGCTGCAGTGAGGAAACGATATCTTTGGGATCCATTCACACTAAAACCCACCCACTCCTGGCCATAGAGGATACCACCACAACAACTAGGCCCGGGGAGCCATGCCACCAACAACCCCATAATCCAAACAGGAAAAGCCACTGGTGTGAAGGATCCCCAAGAGGAAATCACTGGAGTTGATTAGTAAAAACATAGGAAACTTAAAAACACTGAGGACAATAAAAAATGAGCACTGGTTCCTACCACGGTATGCGGAATAGCATGTGTGATCACACAACACATCCAACCTTAAAGCCAAAGAGCAGAAGACCACAGCCGCTCCTGTCGGCTAACAAACTGAGGCCGTCACGCTGACTCACCAAAACTGGACTACAGAAAATGGAAAATCTCTACCTGGACGAATGAGTTGTAGGAACATTAAGCTTGTTGGGTCAGAATTAGGTGGAAATACCTTGAAAACATGAATCCATCCTACCTTGTATTAATGCTGTAGGCAAGCTGTGGTGGTGCAACGGTTTGGGGGATGCCACAAGTACCACCTGAGCATTGTTTAAGCCTCTTTGTCCATATCCAAAATGAATCATGCTTTTATATAATGCACCATGTCACAAAGCTCAAATCATCTCCAATGGGTTTCTTGACCATGACAGTGAGTGCATTGCACTCCTACGACCTTCAGATCACCAGGTCACCTGCAGAGCCACTTTGGGATGTGGTAGAATGGAAGATCCTCATCATGGACGTGCAACTGATCAATCTGCAGCATGATGTCATGTCAATATGGAGCAAAATCTCTGAGAATTACTTCCAACACCTGGTTGAATCTATGACACCAAGAATTAAAGCAGTTTTGAAGGCAAACGAGGGTCCAACCTGGTAAAAGTAAGCTGGATCTAATAAAGTAGCTGTTTAATGGTACTGGTTCCTTCATACTTATCTATTTATATAACAAGCTACATGAATATATCACTCTCACACATCCCAGAATACTTGTATTGACCTTCAACTACAGCAGAGACTTCTGATTTGAGTCACTCATTCATGCTCATATCCTGCAGTGGGTGCAGCTCCACAGATGAGCTACGTTACACTTCCAGCACTGAATGTGGGTGGTCTGGTTTCTGGACTTAACTAAAGACTGCAGAAACTTTACTTGCACTCAACCAGATTAATTATAGTAAAAAGGTGCAGGTTTTACTAGTTTAAAGCTTAAAGTCTGTTCTGAATGGTATTATAGTTTGTTCAGATACAGTGACTCATAAAGGTATCCAAAAATGTACCAGTCTTGAATTTTAAAAGGTAAATCAAAGCTTGTATATTATGAAGTCACATCAGTGTATATGTAACACCCGATGAGGGAGAAAGGCTCCTCGCTTCCAAAGAAAAAAAAAACAGCCATTTGGCAACTATGAAAGAGTTTTGGAAGCACAATTCTGTCTTAGACTAATGAGATGAACAGTTCATGTTCACCTACAAGTCAAAGTACTAACTCTTTTTTCCCAAGTGTAAAAGGATTACTTTTAAGTTTGAGTCAATTACTCCGTTTCCAGCCCTGTAATCAGTTACAAATACAAAACAATGCACTTCAGTGTCCCTCACGGTCCATGCTGCACTTATTTCCCCCATGAAAGACAAATTAGAGACTTATAGTGGAGATCCAAGAAAAGTGGTGAGACTGCATGTGGTTCTGGCTTTGGGGAAAAGCAGCATGTAGGATAGCAGTTCTGTGCTTATAACAGCCTTTTTAATTTAAGCTGGAATAAAAAAGAGAAAACACAAATGGCTTCCTGACAGATAATCGTTACGACCATCTGCCTGCTAGTTTAGGGATAAGACTTCTGTTCGGTGATCTAATTGGTCTAGGAGGTGCTGTTACAGTTGTGTGTAATGTGGTAACAGACAGTTTGGGGAAAATAAAATCTTTTCTTGGTGCAGGCTGCCTCTTGAGCCAAGAACATTATTCAAGACTGGTGGAGAGATGAAAGGGATGGGGCATACGGGTCACTTACCCATCACTTTTACGAAGTAGGCATCGGCTTCAAAATTGTTCTTCAAAGCATGGATCATCAAATCACTTTTGCTATCTGTCTGGCTGAGCAGCAGCATGTCGAGGATACCCTGAAAATGAATCATATAATGAGAGCGATGCACAAAGCACCCGCACTAAACAAAGCCACTCATTATGGGTTTGAGTAGGGCTACAAACCAGAACCTTTCAGAATAACTTTCTATCTGCATTTGTAGAATTACCTGCTCATTCACGGTGTATTGTGCAGTTTTGTTGCTTGTATAATGTTTCAACAAGACACATTTACGCAATGAATAAAAATGAAGGTGGAAATATTTGACAGTGGAGTAATGGCAGCAAATATTCAAGCTTAAAAAAAGAGCAGGAGGACATTCAGAGACAATGAAGTGCTTTGTCATGTGAAAACAATAGCTGGAAAACATGGAGTACAATAGGCTTCTACACAAGCTGCTCTACGAGCTTTTAACTGTATTACTGATAACAAATGAGCATCACACTGAACACACTTCTGTTCTCGGTCCAAATCTGGAATATATTACTTCACAATATGAAAGCCAAATAATAAATGTAAATTAATTTGTTAATGTCAGTGTTGACAAAAAGCTTTAAGCATCATCCACTTTTCTACAGCGGAAACACCAAATATATAAACAACCAAATCCGCACATGTCAACTCAGTGGCATTTTTAATAGACTGATGGAGGTAGCAGACATTTAGAAAACTCAATCTGAGAGGTGGTATGAAGGGGAAACGCAGATGGATGACTCACATCTTCGTGGAAGTCAAAGAAGGTTGCCATAGTGGCATTTTGAATGGCTCCCAAATCTGACTGGTCCCAGTGGATGTGAAATATACGCTTGGTCATGCAGGCTGTATTGGTACATGGAACGTTCTCCAGCAGGAAGGCTCGCTGGCCGCTGGAAAGGAGAGACACAAAATGCACATCATTATTTACATCAAGCTTGGATGCCATTTTACAGGATATATGTTCTTCCATCATCGGATCAGCCAAGTCGCACATACTGACAGTTTGTCAGCTGTCAGCAGAGGTTTGTTATGCTCTTACTGATGTACCGTTTTAGTACTAAGCAAATCATACAGCGATGACAGCGTGCTGGAGCCAGTTTTACACTGTTATTTGCAAGTCTACGTGCTTCTTCTCAGCTTCATGCAACCCGTTACTATAATAATATGAATTCTGCCTCTGCAACACAGAGCACAGGTGAAAACTTGCACCATTTCTGAAATGTGTTGGAATTATGGGAATTATTTACACCAAACAAGCTGAGGTGGTATTACAACTGAGCAACTTTAAGTGTTACACAACAGAGTTAAGTCTGGAACAGCGTTCTGGTTTTTAAAGCTAAAATGTTCAGAAATAACATTTTACTGTCTAGTTTAATGGAAACTTTGACGACAATAAGCCTTTAAAAACATGTATCACTCAGTACATCTATAAATGTTTTTATGAAATCTTTCTCCAAACAATCCCAGCCTGAAATAAAGTAATAAATGTCAGAACAACATCAAAGGAGTGAGAGGTTTCAGCTCCAAGAGAGACTTGGTACAATCACAAAATCTAAAATCTCCTTCAGTCTATTTGGTTTTAGGAGTGAATTTTCTTATCTCAAAATGAGAACATTAATGCTCAGTAGATTTAAAGTGCCTCAGACTGGTGGCCGTGCAAACTGCCAAGTTACATTTCCACATATGGAACATAAATAAAGGAATAAAAAGGGTGAAATAAAGGAAGACCAAAAGCTTAACTTTTCATTTTGCCTTCTTAACTCTGTAAAAAGAATAGCATGCACTGGATTGTTTTACAGCTTACACGTGGTCTCTTTGTGCAGGACAAACAAGCTGAAATAAAACCAAACCTTCCACCATGTGTCTACCTAAACTTTGTGCGATCACAATATTTCTTTAATTCCCTAAAGAGACTGGATTCCATTCAGTCTCTTCCAGGATATTTTTAAGTCTTTAGAGACAACTTTCCTGAGTTGTTTTGAAATCTTTACAGCAAGCTGAAAAAAAAAGAACAACCAAAGAGCGTAAGCCTAAAAATAGGATATTTGCAAAAGCCCTCCCTGTGTGAGGATTTTAAATGACTAACATCCCCCACTGTAAACCAATGAAAGCGTCTGGGGAATGAAGGTGAAGTCACACCACAAGCTGGGACATCTGCCATCTGGGGCCTTTTAAGAACATGAGAGACTGCATCACTGCTTTGCTAGCAGCAAAAACATTATTTATAATATACTAGTCAGGTTCAGGAATAGAACTGCACAATATGTAGTTTGAGTCTTGTCATCACAATGTATGTGTGCGATAGTCACATTGCAGGTCCTGCAATGTAGGAGGCAAATAAACTTGATGTTCTCAAAAGAAAAAAAAATCACATTTGCACATTATAAAAAAGTTATTCGGTACCTCAGCACAATATAACATATAATCTGAATCACTCTCAAATACAGGCAAAAACGTAATTCACAAAGCTCTGTTGAGGAAGGAAAGTATGTTAGACTCATAGCGTGATGGGCACAAGAGGCATTTTTCATCTTCACATGTTATATTGGACCTAATTCACCAGTATCTTCTTACCTGCTTTCTTCTATTTGTTCTGAACATGTACTCGACAAGTCTTTATTTTTTAAGAAAATGAAAAGAAAGCTGTCAGGACCAGGAAGGAGCTGACACACGTGCAGGACAGGCAACTCAAAAATCTCTTTTAATCCACACGAAGGAACGTTAGACACAGGCAGTAACGTACTGCAGGAAACAAAACGATCTGGCAGGGAAAGCAGGGAGCCAGCAAACTTAAATACACAGGGAGACTGGGGTGAAACACATGAGGGTATTTAGGAGGCTGGTAGGAGGAGAAGACACATGAGGGAGTTAGTAAATAAACCAAAACAACCAAAAGAGTTAACATAAGAAACACAAGAAAACAGGACCAGGGACAAAACCTGATAAAAGCCCAAATCTAAGTCTACCATGGATGTGATGGCTCTGAAAATGTTTCTGACATGTTGTATGTAATGGCTGCTTTAACTGTTGCAGGGAAAACTCCACCGTTTCACTGAATTTTGGCAGTACTTCAGTCCAGCAACCTAAACGCACGGACATACGGATGTTAAAAATGCTTTATTCAGAATTATGAATATGCACCATGAAGAAGAAGTGGATGACCATGACCACCACCACATCCTTATTATTCTTTACTGGGTTTATACCTCTTAACATGAAACACCATAATCTGCCATGTTGGACATGTTGTCACCCTCTGGATATGTGTATGTGTGTACTTCCTCTGTTTCATGATACCCTTTTGTGGCTGAATAGCACTTCTTCTGGTGGGCACTATGTTTATGGCAAAGGCACTAAAACAGTGTGAGGTGTCAGTTACAATATGCTGGCACATCTGGATGGATGCATCGTTGTGAGTGGTGCAGTCTCTGGAGATCGTCAGGGATTAACTAGCTTTGGCTGTAATTATACACAAAGCAACAGGAAGTTTATGGAAAAGGTCATCCTGTGCAATCCATAAATAATGGATCTGTACCAATCACCTCCTCCATCATCATTAAGTTAAAATAGAGCATCCACAGAATGGGATTGGTTACCACTGCAGCAACATATTCTATATATAATGGTTTAAATTAGCACACCAGTTTGGAGCAGGACATGAAAGTGTGTTTGTGCAGATGGAAATTGTTCTCTTTGAGAGTTTGGTGTTTTAAAGGAGCCTCTTTCCAAAGGGAGTGATGAAGATGAACTCAAGGTCATATTGTGAATCTCTCACCACACATACACAGAAAAAGCAGTTTGAACAGCTGACTGGAGCACAAAACTCGACTTCTTCAGTCATTACAACACAACAAGATCAAAGTATCACAAAGGCTGCACTTAAATATGTTCAACTTTATCATTTACACAAGGAAACATGGCTTGTTCATGGATTTCTTCTGCTTTCTAGAGATGTATCAATATATCAATCTACATCAACTCAATGATTAATAACCCAATAGCTTCAATCCAAAATGATACTGATTAAATACAACGTGTTGGTATGGATGGGAAATGATCAAATATTATTGATTTCCATACAACTATTAATTTTACCAAATGATCAATTCCTGACTCAAGTTTAATACAAATACTTACATTGTCAACATTATGTTAGTTTAAACCTTTGTAAATTTTACACTTTTAAACAAGTATGAATGCCAAAACTGCAGATCTGATCTGAAAAAAAATCATTTCGAGCTGGAATCCATTAAAAAATGATCAAATTAATTACAGGTTTTGAAATGGATCATTCTTGATTAATTGCATTTTAATCACATCTAATTTATCATTTCAATGGATTTTATTGGACAACCAAATCAAATAATAGACACAGATATTAATATAAACCCAAGTTTTATTAACCTCTTAAATGGTGGGGCCCCACACAGGGGCCCTTGTTATGTAGATTTAATGTGGAATTTCTTGGAGGGTCACTGTTATAAGGTTAATGTCTGGAATAATGCATTTAACTACATTTTACCTAACAACAGAAAAAAAGTCATATTAGGTACTGTAACAGCTGTTCTATAATTAAGAGTCTATAACATGTCATCGTGCTATTGACCTTTGACCCGTTTCATTCCCATTCTTTGCTAGTATGCATTAACGGTAGGATGGTTTTACTTTCAGTGAGAGCAGAGGTGAAATTCTCCTGCTCTGAATGCAGCTTTAAGCTGGGACTAAGGAGTGAGAAGGAAGAGGGGTCTGTGGCAGCTTCATCCTCTCCAATAACTCCAGTACTATAACTATTAATATCAATTGTCACTTTTTAAATAAACTTGCAAGAAGCGTCTGAATTTAGCCAAATATAGCACCTAAGTTCTGTGAAAAAAATCTACTCAACATCACTTTGTCAATGTAATACATGATTTACAAACTATACGTTCAGAAAACCCCTATCTTCAATTTCTTATTTGTAGTGGCCTCATGTGCATGCACATTGTCAAATACATGTGCACAAAGTGCCTGGTATGCACAGACAAACCTGCTTTACAAATGGTTGTGGAGTCCTCACATTTCCAACAGCTTTACGTGTATGGTGTGTTTAAGTGATGGTGGCAAGACAAGCTATTTGGGTTTTCATTAGTATTGTGACTAGCTGTCACAGCAGTTTGAAAAATGATTATCAGATTAACCATATTCACCATTTCATACTGAAACATGGTGTCAGACCAAATGCAGACCGAAGACCAAAGCAGGCTTAAACATTTTCAGATATATGAATCTCTTCGTACGTTTGTTCCTGTGCATCTTTCATTTATAAAATCCCAACTAACTTGGATCTGAGCAGAGCTTAAGGATCGTCTTGTCTCCTATAATTAACACACATTTAAATAACAATAATTACATGGACTGTTTTGCCTTGTAGCCTAAAAAACAATGAGACACACGGGAAACATTTTCCATAATATGGAACTGATGTGGTTGAATTGGAGGTGAGAAAAGGATAGTGTGTTTACAGATATATGGAGGTGATATGCAAAATATAAATATCACCATTTTCACAGGGGAGAAAATTGTGTTTGGACTTCAGGAAAACTGGAATCTAAAACAATCTGGGCAGTCTTACATGCAGATAGTTCTTGTTTTTGGTTTTTGTGCAAGTGTGTGTGTGTGTGTGTGTTTTGTCTGAGCAGACACTTTGCAAGTTTTATTTATTTATTTTTTAGAAACATTTAAATAAAGTAAAAATTCCCGTTAAAAACCAAGGAAGTAAAATCAGGTGTTTCGTCCATGTTATCATTAAACCATGTATACCATGTAACATTTGGCTACGAGGGGCATTAAACCTGTAACCCACCATGGAGTACACAAAACTGTCACTGTCTCCATCTGTGACATTAAGATAAACAAACAAAAAACAACAACAATTGCACAAAAATCATTACTATAAACGATACTTTTGAGTATCAAATGAAACAGTAACTTTATGAAAACGGCACCATTAGCTCTAAGCTTATGAAACATCACGGTAGTACAGATAGAAGAGCATATGAAAGTATGAAAGCCACAGAACTAACCAGTTGCTAATCGTTTAATTACTTCATTGATACTTACCGTAACCTTTGGGTTATCGAGCAGAACTGTGCAAAAGTCTTCAACAAGTGTGCCGCAGCTTTATGTCCTTCTTCAACAGCAACATTGTTCACATTGCATTTTAAGGCTGCATCATATGCATTCCTTTGTCTTTTGTGTGATAAAGGTAATTCATGAAGTGTAAAAATTACTTGTTGGCCAAAAACAATGTACAAACTAGCTTTGCCATTGCTGAGGCTGCAGGATTCAAGTTGTGTGGAAAAAGTAGCAGCTTGTTGCTACGTTACATAAATGATAGTAAATCCTTTTAAAGGATTCAAACCTGCACACCATGTATTATGACATGCAGTCACAATAGCCTTGGTCTATAGCAATTAGCTTAATTTAGTTGCATTTAGCTTCTTCTAAAACAGCTAAATAAAGAGACAGAAAAACCTCTGCAGCTCACCAGACACTTACTGCCATTGTTTTGAATAAAGGTTGGCTGGAATATGTGAAAAAGTTCATCACATTTTGATACAATTGCACAGAATGAAAGAGATAACTTATCATTCTAATAATACTGAGGCAATGAGTTTTGCATCCACACTGTTCTTTCATCGAGTGAATCATTTGCCATGGTCTTTCCTTTGGAGTGATCCCTTACCTGCTTTCTCTTTCTCAACACATTGTTTTCACCTTCTTACTCTGTCATGATATCCAGCTTGTAAAGTTACAATGTCTGGTTTCTGAGGAGGGCAGCCCCCTGGGATCACTAATTATTGACACCAGGACTCACCCGCTACTGCTCACATTAAACAAAACTTAAAGGTAATTTTTACACCCCAAATCTTACATCTAGAGTACTACAAGAAACTTTAGCCTGTCTGTAGGGTACAGTAAGAGTGAATGTTGGAGGCTGTGTAGCGTGGGGGGAGGGGGGAGGCTTTGATTATTAGATGAGCTCTGCATCAGCACCAGTGTCTTTTTTCTTTCTTTTTTTTTGTGCTGAGGGAGTCTTCCACAGTTTGTGCTTTACCCACCTCCTCTCTAATTGGACTCAAGAGGGGCAGTCTGCTGGCAAAAGCCTGACCAGCTAATCACACCAATGACCCTTTTCCCCCTTAAAGGCCCAAAGACGCCACTGTGACCTGCCCATCTTTGCTCTTTCTCTCTATTCCCACCCAATAATCCTCCCATTTGCTTGAGAAGAATAGCTGAGCTAATCTTACCACCTTCCTCTTGATGTTCTCCATTTCTTTCATTTCCGTATCCATCCAGCTCCAATTGAGACTATTTTACTTGGGTTTTACTTACTTTCTCTGCTTCAATCATGCCACCAAGGACTCTATTAAATGCCTTCTGGCCATGTGCTATTTTCACAAAGCATGGTGTGGGATGCTCTTTTCCATTCTGACACTGAAGGCAACACATAAATTGACTTTTTTTTGGACAAAATGGCCTAACGTTACCCTCTGATCTCCCTTCTCCATTTTCCTTCCCAATTTAGTCAAATTATAAGAAAGATTTAAACTTTCAGACATATATTAATGATTGTGTTTTTCTCCAGAGCTTTCTAAAATATGATAAAGTAACCGTTACAACATTGTCTTTAGCCAGTACTGTTGTGTGCTTAGCGACACAAAACACCTGGCAGGTTGATGGTGACAAAAGACTCTGACAACAAGAGACAGAGCCGTCTAAAAGCAGGGGGTGAAGTGCAGAAGTGGGCCGGTCCACATAGATGAAGTGACAGACAGACAGAGATGTGTTATAGAAGGCCTGAGGCGCTGTGGTTTCTCATTCTGCTCGTCCCTGTAGTGATGAGAGCAGGCGGTGACTCACATCAACACAATCAAAGTAAATCCTTTGGTAGTGTCAGTCTGTCTGCCCTTACTCGTCTGGCTACATCTTTCCTCATCAGGCTTTTTCCTTAGTTTCTTCTTTCACAAAAATATCCAACAAACGAGCTCGTATTGTGATAAGAAGTGAATACATAAATCAAATAAAAACTGGGATTTGTAAAGCAAGAAGTGACAGTCCCTTAAAGAATCCGATAAACATGGTCATGCCAGAAAAAACAACAGCCAGACAGGAATAAAACAAAGTAGTTTAATGTCTAAAATGTTGGAAAGATCACGATTAAAGCCTGAATAAGAATTTGAACGTTGGGCTTGACATCCCCATGTGTAACAGCGATACCTGGATGACCTAATCACCTGCATTGTTCCACATATTATCATACCATACAGAGTGACTGATGCAGCGACAGAAAGCATGCAAACACTGAACTGTATTTAACCGTGGTGTGAATAAAAAAACTGCAGCCAGGGTCTCACTTCCCTCAGATTATGAGGGATTATCCTGCTTTTTAGGAGTCAAACAAAGAATGCACCACTGAGAACTTCCGTCTTGTGGAAACGCAGTAAAGAAAAAAATCAGTGTGAACTGATAACATCTATAAAGCCACACAAGCAACACGTGGAAATCATTCGACACTTTTCTATTCTCAGAAACAAATCAGACAGAATTGCTTGACCTGAAATGCTTTTTATGTCCAGCAAGCAGATTTGTTTAATAGGTCACAGATTGTTTTGACACCACTGCAGCACTCATGACCAACACTTTTTAAACTAATCTACCAGCTAATGTCCTCTCTTTTCACGCAGTTACCAAACAGCTTCCTAGAAAGCTGCGTAATTTCCACTGTTTGGAAAGCGATCTCAGTGCAGACCGGCCGTCAAACAACAAAACTGCACCATGGAATGAAAATGTGCAAAACAAACAAGGCAAACATCTCATGCTTCCACACTTTCCAATGTGGTATTAGCTATAAAACAGAGAGACAAACACAGCAACCCTGCTTCTAACATACTGAGGAGGATTTTAAATGGCATTGCCTAGCAACAGCCTGCTAAGCTCCCGGCAGCTGCTCGGTCGGGGTGAATACTGATAGATGGAAACTCACACAGACACTCACAGCAACACATAAAAGTTTACATGATGGAAACCATCAGCATTACAACAACGTGAGGAGCAGAGAGCTTTGTATAAATAAAGCATTGTTTTTGGTTTGATAGGTGTGAAAGTACCAGTTTAGGATTAAAATTAAACTTTAGATCTGAGTATATTGGATGTATCACTGAGTCATAAACCCATTAAAGCAATAACTTATTACAGAAATGCAGCTTACTGTCATGTGTATTGATGCTGCTTGCTAACCACTAAACACATATAGCGTTTATTTTTATGTTTAAGTATGTTGGTCCCAAAAACTAAGTCAGCAGTTATCTTACAGAATATCCTTCAGTATAACAATCAGGGAAAACCAGATTTTAGTTATATTAATCCTTTAAAAACTGCAATAGAAATGGTCCGCCTGTGCATACACTGCTATTTTTGTTCATTTCGGGGTCATATGTCAGAGTATCCTGTGTGTTTTATATTTCTATGATCAGTACAACTTAGGCTACAAATATATGAAAGTGTATGGGTAATAATAACTTATAAAAATGTTAAAATTGTGCTATATATATAAAACATACACAAAAATCTGAAATTGTTTTCCCTACATTCGACTAAATAAAAACACAAAACATTTCTAAATGTACAAAAATAAGGAAACTAATTCTTTACACTATTCAAGTTACTGTAACAATCTGACTATTTTAGTTTTTGATATACACACCTTTTTAGGAGCATAGTGCAAAGGCGTTTTGATTCATTTTCATCTGCAACACAAAGCATGGATTATTTATTTATTTACTTTACTGTGGTATCATTAAATGGAGTGTTTTTAGGGGTTTTACATCCCTAAAACATAAAAAACTTAAATAAGAACTTAATGTAACACTGAAAGTTTGACTCAAAACTAATTTTAATTCAGTGTTTCTTTTTTAACAAAACTGAACTAAATGAACAAAACATTCACCCAAATCACTTATACATGCATGAACAATAGTTAATGATAACATTTTGTTTATAATGTAGAAAAGTAACCTAGATTAAACTACAAACAAACATTATTTGAGTCATATATTTAAGCTGTAAATGTACTTGTAGAAGTATTCTTAGCAGATCTCGTCAAAAATTATATGCAATGTAATAAAAGATGGAAATATTTTCTCTGCACCACTGATTTCACATGTGTAACAAAACTACAGCAAAAAGAAAACTATGCTAAGACTGATCTAACCTACACTAATGTAAACTAAACTAAAAACTACTGATGTGCTGATAAACATGGAACTGTGCAAAGACTGCAGAAGAAGTGGTAAAACCTAGCAACAAACTGCACTAAAACTACCGACTAAGTGTTATAAAAATGAATAAAAACCAGTTGTAAAATGAACCAAAATACATTATAAAGTACAGACTAAGGTATTCTCTCAATCTCTTTCCTCTTTCTACCACTCAGGGTGTTTTTCGATCAGGCTGGCTCCCATTCTAGTTCAGAGTCAGAGCCAGATTAGGCACCGATTCTTTGGTTTTCCACCGCATGAGCAACGACTCTTGGTTCTCAAAACTGGTTCAATCCAGGCACCACCTCGTTGCTGGACCAGAGATGAGAACCGGTTCACGCAGCTTGCATCTGCAGCTGGGGGCGGGGTTAGCTGGCCCAAATAATAGCATTGAAACATGGACCCACATCTTAATAAAAACAAAGAAATGGACTCTAAGAACAAGCAGA
>JBAMHV010000001.1:28074631-28086537 GCA_037177535.1 Pseudomugil gertrudae
AGCGGTAGTAAGAAATAGTTTTATTAAGGTTATTTCTGTTGTTACAACACGGGACACAGCACTGTACCATTATATTGCGGTTTGGTTAGGACACGGAAGTGACGTTTTCGGCTACGGTGACGTAGCCACTAGCCATCCCCATAGAGAGACATCAGCCACCTGAGTTTGTAAAGCGAAAGTTAGCTCAGCAAGTCTGAATATTGAACAGTCAGAATTACTGATGATCATCAGATTTTTATCTGTTGGAGGTGACCGATGCTATGCTACTATCGGATTTGCCGAAAAGAGCGGGCAAGACAACTCACAACTGAGCCTTAACACAAGAATAGACCATTTTACCTTCATGTTGTTTGTTTATAGGTGATCAAGATTAGAATTGATCAAATAATTGGGATTGTATCACTAGTTATATCGATGCTGAGACACAAAGATGGTTAAGACAGTAAACAGGACTTTGGAGCGAAGCTTTCTCCTACTGTAACATGTTTACTGCAAAAATGGAGACAGAGGAGATGAGATGTATTCTGTGATTGTGCTCAAGAGCCACCTCAGGCAGAGGTTAACAACATTATTCTGTTACTGTCAGAGACTCACTGACCTACAGCCTGAAGAGTTCCACACATGGATGTGTGTGTTGTGCAGATGTGCCCCTTCTCTTCGGGCTTGTCCTTTTGTATTGATTTCTGCTGCTTTCCCAAAGACAGCTGTGACAACGGAAGGTGCATTTTGAAGGGCAATAATAGTCCCAGCCACAGATATCCGGTATCACCAGTAGGACAAATTATACAACACATCGCGGTGTGCTGCCATGTTGGGTTGCAGGATACAACAGAAATCACTTCAAATCTGCTGTCTCCATCTGTGACCTCATTTTGTAAACCAAAAATAGCTCTATCACACCTCACACTAATACATGTGAAGAAACATGGGACTCTTGCACTCTTGTCTGCATGCGTGCACATATGCAGAGCAGCCTGTCAGGGGGCAGAGTGTGACATTTAAACCAGGCCTCCTGCGACATGGAGCTCTTATGAAGCTGGGTGGACCGTCTCAACATCAAACACCTACAGCCAGCAGGACGCTCCGTCTCCCTGAGGGTAGCAGATAAATGGAGAGTGTTAGTGAAAATGAATGTGTGTGTGCGCTTGCGAATGTGACGCCTACCTGAGCAGAGAAAGGAGCTAGGTGGCTCTGACAACATTTGTGACAACAATGTTGCAAAGAGAGAGTACTTTATTAATTATTAGAGTCAGAAAAGGCAGTTTTGTTTGTGCCTGTGTATAATCAGTACACTATAGATACACAGTGGTATAATAACACACTATTGCCTTTGCAGATAACTGTGCAAAATGGCCACATCGGTCAGAGATTGTAATATAATCTTTACATGATCTGATGGCAGATCTACTCTGAAACATCTGAAAGACTGAATGTGTGACTGAACCCCACTGGGACTCATGTCGACAAGAGAGCAGCAAACCAGCACAATCTCCTCCAAGTGATGCTGTCATCTGCATATGGCAGGATCATCCAGACCGGTTTTTCTACCACTCATCTGGCGTGGGTTGTGGAGGCAGAAGCATAAGCAGGGAAGCCCAGGCTTGTCTTTTGGGAACCCCCAAAGCAGCCATAGAAATATAATCTGTCCAGCTTGTGCTGGGTCTGTGTCTCCCACCACATGTATGTGCTTGGAACACCTCACCAGAAAGATGTCCAGGAGGCCTCCAAACCAGATGCCTGAGCCACCTCATCTGGCTCCTCACAATGCAGAGGAGCAGATGACGTTCTACTCCGAGTCCCTCCCTGATGACCGATCTTCTCACCCTGTATCTGAGGTCGAGCCTGGCCACCCCGCAGAGGAAACGCATTTCAGCTACATGTCGTCTTGTTTTTTTAGTCACAGCTTGTGACCAGAGGTGAGGATAGGAACATAGATCGAGCGCTTTTTCTCTGCATCGCTGCAAATGCCGGACCAAGCTGCCTGCCAATTCAGTTCAGCTCAGTGTAGCGGCCCTTCACAACAATGTCAACTCAGGGCACTTTACAGACATCCGTTTGAGATCTAACAACCCTGAGATACCTGAACTCCACTTGCTGAAGGATGTCCTTCTTAACCTGGAGAGGATGCTGCATCCTTTTGATCTTCATCCCATCACACTCAACCAGATGAAGCACTCGTCAGAAATGCTGAATAAGACATCGATTAGATAGATGAGACTGCTGAACAAGTGTTCCCCTAAAATGGTGAAACAGCCTCACAGTTCTGTGCGTGCTGATGTCTGTGCACATTCGTTATTGATTAGATCTGGTGCTAATGTAGTGTATACATTTTATGTCTTGTTTTATTATTATACCAGTATGTAATGTAGCTTGTGCAGAGACCCTCTGACAGTCCTCCATATTAATCTTCTGTACAGCAGATAATGAAACTGAAGCTGAATGACAGTCCAGGCTTTGGTACAGTTTAATTCCATGTAGATGAATAATTAAAGAACTGGTGAAATGCTCATCTAGATTTGGTTGGGTGCACATCTGTGTTAAACTGATTGTTGGGAGCCAACTCCATCCCATAGTTAGTTGCAATGTTGGCCTGCGCTGGGAGAAAGCGCTCATGGTTCTGGAAAGAAGAGAAGCTGATAAATGAGCAGAAGATCCAGTAAACGGGCTTCCACACTTTCTGATTAGAACCTTTTGCCGTTAATTGGCAGCAGTTATTTTCTCTGCTTAGAATAAAAAATACCAGAAGAGGTTTGGCTGAATATGTGCTCTGTGGTTAAGCTTTATTGCTCTTATCTTATTATCTAAACTAATCATCTTTATATTCACCATCTTGTGGTGCAAAAGGAAAGTTATAATAGTGAAGGAGCTGAAGGTCATCGACTGCCTCAGTCTCTGATGAGTCCTTGTGGCTTCAGCTCTGATCTCATGAAGGTCACTCTACAAACTAAAGCTGTGTTCAGGAAGAATAAATAACCCCTTCTTTATAGCAACTTTAATTTCTTCCTCACCCTCAAATCCTGATGGTGTAGGACTGCTCCAGTATTAGACATTTGCCTGAATTAATGCTGAAAGACAAGCAGTGCTTATTTCAGTCGCAACCATCTACCTTCAAAATGGATCAGTCTCCACCAATTCAGAAGAGCGATAACTAACACAAACCTAGAGCTGAGCTGTAATGCGGCATCTCCCCCAAACATAATGATGCTGCATGTGAACTTGAGAAAACCAACACACACTGTCTTCTGTCTCCCTCTAGCACACATCCACAGACCCTCTCATGCTCAATCCCCGAGAGGGCTCTAAAGCCTCACCAAAGAAGATTTAATTAGTTTTAAAGTAAATGGGTGAGCAAAGAAGGAGGCATTATCTTTATGCTGAACGGGAGCAGTTGTGTGTTCCCATGGAGGGAGTGTCTCTGGTGACATTCACTGAAATACTACAGTCCTGATGTGCAACATGAAGGATGCTGCAAATATAGCAAGAAAATAGAGATTTTTCTCCAGTGTCTGTAGGAAATCTGCTTAGTATTTTCCTTCAATAGCAACTCAATGCTTAGAACCATAGTTGTTGGACATATTGTAGACCATAATATAATAAAAATAAAAATATATAAAGTTGTTTATGTACTTTTCCTTCAGTGATTGAGCTGAGACTTGTAATGAACTACTTTACTACCAAATGCTTGATGTGAAAATATGAGCATGATGCCCATAATTGTAGTTCATCTCTCATCCACCAGGGGCTCAAAAACAGAGCATATCCTCATAGACTCCCATGTTAAAAAGACCAACTTCACAGCAGAAATAAACATGTTTTAAATCAGACTTAGCTTACTTAGCCGTTACCTACAGGCAGCTTGGAGTTTGATAGATGTCAATTGTCCACACACACTGCCCCCCTGTCAGCTCCACCTCTTTGTCCATTTTTAGATTTTCTGAATGTGACGACACATTTGATGCTGCCAAGATGGCGACAGTAGGAACCACCCAACATGCTTCATTTCCAGTCTTCAAGTTCATTTGTACTCAACTATTTGACCGTTTTCGCTCCTAAACATCAGTCAAGACCTGTCCTCTGGGTGCATGTTGCTTGCACGTGTGTTTAAAAAAGTGTAGCGTCGAGCTCTTAAAATATGTAGATGGGTTTTAAAGGTCTGATCAGTGTTTTCATTCTGATTTCAGCAGGTTGGAGTTAGAACAGAGTGAGAGTGTTATTGCTGCTAACTGCGGCCCACACCATACTCTTCACTCCTGCAGGAACACAAAAACACTCTACACACTTCATTATTCAGGCAGGGTTTTAGCCTTTTCGTACAAGGAAGTGAAGGAGCACTGAATGGCATAAACGTGGACACAGCAGTGCAAATCCTTTTCAACTATTGACACAAGCTAACAGAAGACACTGAAGGCAGAGTTGGCTGCAGAGTTGGCTGAGCTAAACGTGTGCCTAAACCACGCGCAATATGTCCACACACTTTACTGCACACATTTTACATGTAAAATCTGCACACTAATGCTTTTATCATATAGCAAATATATTAGGCCAGTTGTTTCCTCTAAACTGACTTGAAAGTGGCATGGTTCCTGCTGTCTGCCCATTCGGCTGCACTCTGCAGTGGCTGGAAAAATGCACGACATGTGGTTTTCCTTAGACAAGTGTTCACTTAATGCTTCTCCTAAATTGCATCAGATATGATTTCACTTTAGAAAACAATCTACAATGAGAATCTCCTGCTCCACCACATCCCAAAGCTGCTCTGTTATACTCTGGAGTTCAGAGTAGAACAGAGCAGCTTCGACCCCTGATACTGAGGGGTCATATCACATAACACCATCACCACTAGCCAGAGGTACAGGGCAGGATGGATCCATGCATACATGTTTCCACCAAATTCTGACAGCACCATCTGAATCTTGCAGCTAAAATAGCTACATTTTTCCATCTTGTCCACTTCTGGTGAACCGTAGCTAGTCCGGTCTTCTGCTGCTGTAAGGCTGGACAGGTGTGTTCAGAGATGTTTTCTGCTGGAACCAGTGATTGCTTGAGTTATTGTCACCTTTCTTTCATCCCAACCAGTGTGCCCATGCTCTGTCATCATCAACAAGGCATTTTATTCCAGACAACTGCTGCTCCCTAGATATTTCTTCTTGTCACATCATTCAATGTAAACCACCGAGATGAAAATCCCAGTAGATCAGCATTTTCTGAAGCATTCAGACCAGGTCATCTGGCACAAACAACCATGCCGTGTTTAAAATCACTTAAATCCCCTGTCTTCTTCACTCTGAGGCTCGGTTTGAACTTCAGCACGTCATCTGGTTGTATTGAGTTGCCGCCATGTGATTGGCTGATCATAGACATGTGGGTGACATGTGATAACAAGCAAAAGAACAAGTGGAACCAAAGAAGTGACTGATTGTAGTTTTTTCCATTGCAGCTGTGACATTTCTGAACACCTACATTAGAAATGACACCCACAGCATATAAGATGTTTGTAGATGTGAGGCTCTAAACACCAGTTCAGCATCATAACATATGAAGAATGTCATCATCTGTCTGAATGTGAGAACGTAAGCAGCAGTCTTTGGCACTTATAATGAAGTACATGATTATCTTTGTGTGTATGTGCCTCACTGTGCAGTCCTGGTCTAATCTATTAGTCTAATCTGACTTGTGGTCATCTACAGTACTAAGGTTTAAGGTCATTCAAAATGATAACAGCTCTGGGCCCTGCATCTACGCAGATGTGGAGACTGCTTAGATGGTGATCCGGCTGGTTTTTTTTAATTGCTTGAGAAACGGAAGCTGATGCACACATCACACACACATGTAATTATATCCAAATTGCTCAAGGCAGATGACACTTTAAAGCTGCCCTTTAATCAGCACATAGTGCAATATACTCAACTAGAGGAAAAGCGGGAAACAAAAACGCGATTAGAGCTAAGGATAATCTCATTCTATGAGAGCTGGTGGCTGACGCATACAGTCCTATAGCCGATTTAAAACCACACAGACACACAAGCAGTTTAAGTGTGACCTGTAAGTGGTGTTTTCCCTAGAAAGCAGCAATGTTAACTGGTGTAACAACAGAACATTAAAGTAGCAGGTGGTAAACTGTCTCTCTACGAGCGTATGTCACATCCCATCTGAACCTGTGACATTTAGAAAAGTTTTTTCCTGGTGATATGCACGCAGATGGTAACAAAGGACAGGGAACATATGGCCCAACCATTATGCTTATGCACCTTGTCTTTGAGATGCTACAGGTTTGCTATAAATACAACACATTAGTGTGTTATGTAGCAACTATAATATTTTTGTATTTTTAATAAGTTTATCTACTCTGACGTATAGAATAGGAACATCCTAATTAGCTTTTACTGAAATCTATGTGTGTCGCTGATGTAACTGCAGGTAAAAGGCAAGCTGACAATCATTTTAAGAGCTGTTGCTACTTGGTGACTGTGTCTGAGACACTGTAGAAAACCACCTACATGCATCATCCAGCAGACTGAGGAAAGCAGAGAACTCGCAGGTTATTAGTTTTTAATCCAAAGGAAAAAAGTTAATTAGATTTGCAGCAAAGACTCAATGATTAAATTCTATCAATTATCAACTTTACTGAAATATAGACGACATTGTGAAAACTGACATTCTTAATGTCAGAGTCATCCAGCCGTAAGAGCTTCGTTTGGTGGCTAAATAAAAAAAAAAAGATCCATTAGCATCTTTAATAACAGCAGGCTTTAGATGGGACTGTAGACAAACATAGCTGCTCCTGATATTTTATTTATAAGACTGCTCTGATTGGTTGAAGTTTGATCATGGCAGTGATGAATAGATGCTTCTTATAATTTCCTGTCCTGTTCCTTTGCAAAACTCTGCAGCAACACATCTGGTGTGTGAGGTAAGCTAAAAAACAGAGGCTGACTGCAATCAGTAAGTGCATAAGAATGAATTCAATGGGTATAATTGTATAAAATTATAATTACTGAATATCATTGTTAAAAAGAGTTAGGCAGCAAAGCCCCTGATGACCTCCATACATAAACAGCAGATGCACCATAATAACCATTTTATCATTAGAGATCTTATCAGATTGAGATGAGTAAAAGAGAAGATGTTATCAGTGTCTCTTCAATTCTGCTGCTTGGCTTCTCAGCATCCTAAAATGCTTGCTTTTCTGTCAAGACATTTCTCCAAAACATGTTCAGGAGCTCCTTCAGTAACAGCCATGTTTGTGTGAGTGTAGGAGAAGTAGGACCGGCAGAGAGAGGGAGTCACCGCCTGTCCTTTGACCTGGAAAGGATCTGGACCCTGTGGACTGCTGTCTTCTGGAGCTGCTGATGGATATTACACTACTCTAACATGATAAACATGTGACAGGAGCAACACATCTACATACGAACACTATATCCTCTGGTTTAGAGTCCATAATGACTTTGTATCTTGTCTGATGGATAGGAACAAGGTTCGGCCCACAGCTGCTCACACTGAGTTTGCAGAATCTGATGATGAATAATAAACAACCTGACTGATGCTCTGACAGCACTGACTGCAGACTGAAAACTGACACCAACAAGCTAAATAAACAGCTGTTCCTTCAGACTGTAGGCTTGATCCATCACTTGCACAGTCCAAATTCAAAATACGGTATTTACCCTCGTCTCTGATGGGACCAGGAACAAGTAATAACACAAGCTGAACAAGGTCTGGCGAGTGATTTGACATCTATGACTAAACAAGTGAAATGAGTGTCTTTGCAGGTTGTTCGGGGTTACCACAAGCACCAGCTTGCTGTCACCATCCCCAGACAAAGCGCTGGAAGCTGACTAGTTGACATGCAATATATACTGTCACACCTTTGAATAGAATGGCACGAATCCCTGTATGGCCCATGGGTGATGTGACATTTTTATTAAAAATAAGTAGGGCAAGATAATAAAAAATCAGGTATGAAACAGAAAAGTTTTCTCCTTCAGAGGCGATAGAAACAAATAGCTTGTTTTGTAAAAGAAAACAAATTAAAGCATTGACAGAAAATGACCTGATGTAATAATAGAACAACCTTTCAGCTCTCTTCTCATTCCTCTGTTTGCCCACATCTGCTCTTTCTTCCACTGATTACAACAGATTACCTTCATCCCACACCATCACTTTCTCTTGTTTTTTCTACTATGAACACTTAAATGGTTGTTCAATTTGCTGGCAAGTGGAGTGATGCATACCTGCTGCTATAAATATCTCACTGGATGGACAAAGAATGATAGTGAGACAATGAAGAATAGAGATGGGAGGTAAAATAGATCATTTAGGAGATGTATTAATAAGTGGTTAGCTGAAGCCAATCAGGATGGGCTTTTCCTGAAGCCAAACAGCGTAGTGGACAATTAAACAAGCAAAAACATACACATGCTGTGAAAGCCCATGCCTCTTACTACAGAGCAGCAAAGCTGATGTGAGTCTGAGCAGAATGAGCTTCATGCCGTTACCCCGAGTGATGAAACCAAGAAAATCCACACATTTATGATGTTTTCTTAGAATCTGACCTTAAAGATGTGACTGTGCTAGTAAAGATATAAGTAACTTACAAGGTTAAGGAGCAGAGAGGAGGACTTTTACCAAGCTTAAAAGCTTCATAAAGAAAAAAATAACAGCAAGTTAATGAAATGTTAAAGATGGTGGCAGGAATGATGCTTGTGGTTGATTTAATTAGCGATGCACTCACATCTTCCAACAAAAAACCCCAAACAAACACTTTGTCGACTGTTTTAGTGCATAATTTATTCAACAGAGATGTTTATCACATAAAATGCTTCACATAATAACACCATGTAGCTTCTATTCTCACCAGTTCCCTCCAACCACACTAAGCTCGACTCTTCTTGAGATGTTTTGACTGTAAGAAGCTTCTGTATTTACAATTTATAAGATTAAAATAGATTTTTTTATTTCCTTTTTACTCCCTCCCTCCCCTCTTTTCTTCCAGTTACTATACTGATGATGAAATTTACATGTCACTATACTGGTGAGTTGATATTAATCCACAGTTATGTGCAGGATTACCATGTTCACGCTCAAAATGAGGAAGAGATGGAAAAGGAAGAGCAGAGAAGCTACAGCTGCTGTGATTAGTGCTGGTAGGACTGGAGTCATGTGAAGATAAGGGTGACCACAAACAGTTAAGCTCAACAGGACTTACTGGTGATTATGCAGAGCCTTAAAATAGGGCTCGGTTCTGTTTGTGAGTGGGTTTTCAGAAGCTCTGACCCAACATCCTCCTGTGTCAGACACATCACACACACACACTGTAACACACACCAATCAGTATGCATAGGCAATCACAGCCCTGACCCCTTCAGTTATCTTATCTGTGAGGACAGATAATCCACAAAGGTCCTTAAACAAATAAATATGTCCTATCTGTGGCACTTGTGTCCCAGCACACGCTGCAGTATTAAGGACCAGCTTAGCAGTTACCATGTCTTCAAGTAGAAAAGCAATCTATGCTAAAGTTAAACTGGATTAAATCACATCTTCATCACACTCAAATATCCAAGATTTCTACTGCTGATGGCAAAATATATGCAACTTCATACTCTGCAATTCAGTGCAGTTTAATAAAAATCAAGATAACAGCAATCACATTAACATACTGATAAAAGCTGTTATTTTCCTAATTTATAAAGAATATTAATGCATGATGAGGGTTTGTGAGGATATGACGGATCTGTGCATTGTAGTATAAAATCTCCAGGCCAAATGAATTGTTCATGATTATATTTCATTCATGGTCCCACTCCTGCACTTCTGTCTGTCAGATTACATCACTTGTATTTCCTAAACACGAACACGACAACTCTAAACTGAAAAGAGGAAGAAATAAGTCACAGTCAACTGAGATCCAGAGCAAGGATGGTAATTTCACAGTAATTTGTTGAGTAAATACAACCCAAATCAGGCGCTAAAAATAAAAAAAAGGGAAGCAAATTAAAAAAAGTTAAAAGAGAAAGCTAAGCAGATTGGTATAAACCATTTAAGTATGCAGCCTCATTCCATTTCATGTTCTTTGGACAACTATAGTTAATGCAATCTCATTGAAATGTGCAACGCTACAGGCCTAATTTAAATGTGGTTAACAAATGAAGTGGGAGTTCATGACAATAGGGAGGACATAGATTTCCATGACATCTAGAGTTCTTGTAGAATTAATTTCCTGTAACTAGTGTAATGACTGTAGACACAAGGTTGTGTGTGACTGTGTGGTAAACAACAGGATATGCCCAGCCAGGTGAAGGATGAGTATATTTTAACCATATTTTATGTATTTACTCAACATCATCTGGAATAAAATCCTAATATAAGGACTTAAAACGACACATTTACAACTGCAACCAGGGCATTTATGCAAAGTTTCCTTCAGCACCACGTCTGCACAGCTGAGGAAAATAATCAGTAAACGCAGCTTTGCTGTGTTTTCTTCTCTTACCTGCCACTTGTGTTGCGAAGGATCACAAGAGCATCAGGGAAGCCGTCCAGGTTGTAGTCCCCGAGGTGCAGGACCAGGGGTTGGCTGAGGCTCCCTGGCACAAAGCCCCACACTGTTTCCTTATGCTTGAAATCTGACAGTACTGGCACCCACTGAAACACACCACCACACAGACATACGTGCACCTGTTAGTGTTTTGGGTTTTTTCCAACTGTTTTTCTTTTTTTTTGCAGTCATTAAAACAGCATCAGATCAGGACCACATTTTCCAAACAGATGCATAAAAGTGACAGATGGAAACAACACCAGCTTCAACACTGTGACAGGAAACGACTTGGTAATCAATCAATCAATATGATGATACCCCACTTCTGTTTTTCATAAGAAAAAGCAGGATAAGTACATGACATGCTCCACAGCTTAGTCATTTCCGGTGAGTAGGACCTCTCAACTATAAAAAAAACTGTTACATAATATGTCTCAAACAGTCATGATGATACTTCTGTCCAGACAGGTGTGCAGCGATGTGTCTCTGCTACACATTTCCCATAATGACAAGCAGGTAAATCTCACATCCTCTCACCTCCTGTGACCTGTAAGACTCTGCTTTCAGTAGTCAGGAGAAAGCTTGTTGGAGACACAAAAGCAAGAACACAAAGTTGTTTCTAACGTAACAACGGCTTTGTGGCAACTTTACACGTAGTAAATATGAATGTTGCCTTTGACGAATGCGATGCTCCTCCATTCTTATGTTTCCTCTCGCAACCTGTCCTCTCTGGGAGAAACTAACATGCAAAGAGGTAAAGCGAGCAAGAAGCAAGGAGACATGCTCATAAATAAACCCACCTAACTGCACCCAAAGGCATGGGAAGGTGAAAACATCTGTCTTGCAACTTCTGCTGGTTAAGCCAAACTTTAAAACTAAACATTAAAAAGAGAAAACACTACCCTAAACTGCCCACCAAACAGCACTTTCCTGTTTTAGAATAGATCTCCACCATCCTGAATGCAAACTGACACCTGAAGACCACCGTGAGAGGCACTCACTGGCAGGCAGAGGAAAATCACACTATTTGCTGGAGTGACTAAAAAACAACACTTGTCCAAAAACACATCAACAGTGAGGAGAAATAAATCACAAAACAATAAATGATCCATCAAAATGAACAAAAAAGACTTTAACAGTCTACGATGCATTTTTGGACCAAATTAAATTCTTTATTCTGTTCTCTTAAGTAAATGAAATGAGATGAAAAATACTTTATTGATCTCAGAGGGACATTCTAATTGTAGTAGTTTTATAAATACATAAATATTTAATGAAAAGTCTTCACTGTATTGTTGGGATGGTGCCGTCCACACAGGAGTCCATATAATCCGTCACACACTCAGTCAAGCTGTTGATGTCCTCTCCA
>JBAMHV010000001.1:28092659-28126515 GCA_037177535.1 Pseudomugil gertrudae
TCAACAATATTGCATTCTATATTTTATTATAGTTGTAGTCACATGCACAAATTGATGTTTCGTCTGGTCTCGTTTTCATCACGTGATAAAGGTTTATTGAGGAAGATATTTTCGTCATACTTTTCGTTGACGAAAGCAACACTACTGTGGGCGGACAGAGGGAAGGGTGAGGTGTATGTGGGTGGGGGAAGAGGATGATTGGTTTGTGTGGATGGATTCAGGTGTGTGTGTGTGTGTGTGTGTATGAGGGGGTATGTGGAAGCAGGACGTATGTGTGTGTGTAAGTGTGTGCACAACACAGCAGCCAGTCCATCATTCTGCCTGTTTTAATGCAGGATGAGTTTTTAAAACAAGTTGAAGCCTTTACACGAGCATGACAAGCATTCTGCTGCTGTGTAAAGGATGCTTGGATGGATGAGAGCAGCTGAAAACTGTTTTGTTACATTTGGAAAGTTATTCAACAGTTTGTTGAAAAGGAATTCTTATCAGCTTCTTTCTCTAGGCTGGAGTTTAGTTTTACACCCTGTTATGAACCAAGTTTTCACCTTGAGATGGTATCCTTCAGTTTAACAGAGGATGCTGTCTTCACAGACATCTCAGCCGTTTGGTTTGCTCTAATATTCACCGTTTTATTCCGTTTTATTTTAGGAAAAAACCCTGTGAACAATGTCGCAATATTATGGAGTAAAAATGTATCTTTGGACACTGGTTCTAATCTGGCTGATGTTTAGCTTCTAAGTGCAAAGGAAAAAATACCAATCCTCCTTTAGTCCAGAAAGCCATGATTCAGCAGTAGTTGTGTCTATTGATCAGCTCTGGCTCCAGTTGGCATTAATAAGAACACTAATATCAGCAGGATGTAAAAGCTCATTTTCACTGAGAGTAAGCTACACTGTCCAAACTTTTCTCCAAGAGGAAAAAAGTGGAACACTAAGATGTAGATAACACGTCTGCCAACCTGAAAGTCACTGGACATAACCTCAACTTGCTTAAAAAAAACCACAAGGGTAAACAAGAGAAGTGTTTAATTGGACTGTCAAAATGTTCTGCACCACCTTTAATCAAAAAACAACCTTGGACTTTATCATGTTATAAAATCTGTAATGATCCCATATGCTCTGCCCTTTTCATGACTGGTTTTTCATAGAATGTGATTTGTTCACGTTTATCACCACCAAAAACCTTCCTCTGACCCCGTTGTTACCAAGCTAATTGTCTTTTGGCTCATTCCTTCCAGATCCATCATGTTGACTATGACATATTGACATGTGCAGTTAATGCAAAGTAATCATTGTTGTTTACTTAATCTTTTAGCTGGCAAAAAAAACAAAACAGCAAAAATGTCCCCTAAGCTCATCACTTCTTTGCAGTTTCCTTTGATACAGAGCCAGAGGATGTGGCTCGTGTCCAAACAGTTGCTGCTTGCAGTCAGTCCCTTCTTAGTGGAAGGTAAAGAGACTGTGAGAAAGCCGTTACTAATGTCTGCATGTCACTAAGAATCTAGACAAAAAGAGCACACGACTCCTGTGTTAACTTCCAAAAGGGATTACCAACACCGGACTTCTCGAGCCAGTGTCATTCTGGTTTTCAATGTTTCCTTGTTGCAACACACTTGGTTCTCTAAAGGAGCTTTTCCATTAGTCCCTACGCAACACTACTCTACTGGCCCCGGGAGTACTATACTATACTCGACTGCTTTTCCATTACAAGTCGTGATCCTGTAATGTGGGAGGGGTCCGCCCCTGCAATGCGACTGCAGAACACCACAGAAGAAGACGAATACCGTAGAAGACGACCGACATGAAGATAGAAGACTTCACGGTAACTTTATCTTTTAAACTGGTCCAAGAAGTCCAGCATGGCTGATCCCCGATTAGCCTTATCACTACTGATTTAAAAAAACACAACGTTGAGGTTCTCCTTTTTAGCCTAGATCACGTGTCAAGCTCCAGTCCTCGAGGGCCGGTATACAGCAGGTTTTGCTGTTTACCTGCACTTAACACACCTGATGCAAATCAAATAAATCCAACAGCTTCTTGTAAACCTATTAAGTAATTCCAGTCAGCTGTGTTGGTGCATGGAGACAACAAAAACCTGCTGGATACCGGTCCTCGAGGACCTGAGTTTGACACCCCTGATCTAGATAAAAAGAAGCCATTATGAGCATGTACTGCAGACCACCATGTATTGTATTGTCTGCTACCATGGCAGTACAGATGTTAACTGTTTACCAGGCAGTGTTGATCTGGACTGCAATGGTGTAAAGTTTTGTAGTGTGCCATGTGGTGCAGCCCTATGTAGTCAATGAGGGATTGGGCCATAGGGTGCACATTCAGACACAGCCAATAAAACATTTGTTAAGCCCCGCCCCCCACAGTTGCTATGCCTGGCGAGGCATATTTGTTGTCCTGCAAAAAACATGAATTTCTTAGTAACTTTGGTTAAAGGAAATCATTTCAAATTTCTGGAGTAATAGTTCAGACATAGAGAAGTAAACAGAGAGAATCGCAACATGCTTTGAGAAACACTGTCACCTAATGCTCACTCAGGCTGAGGATTGCATTGAAGTCAACATTCAATGCAATCTTATGGTTTCCCTTATCTAGGCTATTTGATGTATTGGCTCAAATATGATGTGAAGCGCCCTGAGATGACACTGTCATGAAGTGGCGCTATATAAATAAAGTTGAATCGAATTGAATTCATAACACCATTTGTTGACAGAAAATTCATTAAAACGAACATGAAAGCTCACCGTCCATATTTAAAGACACACGATGCTAAACACAACTTACTGGGGTTAATCTTGTGTAATTGTTTAGCCTCAAGCGGTACACACCTACCTTACTGTTAAAGCACTAGTTACTTTCAATTATTATTTTTCTAGTCTTGTAGCTTACAACTGTGTGCTAGTTAGCGTTAGCATCTTACTTTGGAACAAACATAGAGGTTTTTTGTTTTAGGCAAACCTAAGGGCTTTACAATCCTTTGGCCTTTTTCTGCAGGAACAGAAAATTCAGACCCTACTCTATTAGTCACCATTACTAACGTATGATTGGTCAGTGGTGGCTTTAGTGCTGGTATTCTACTGTCTGCCGCACTATCCCACTGTGTTACAGAGTGTGAAAGATTACTAATGAAAAGTCCAAAGTGAAGCAAATACCATGTGGACCTTGAAAAACAGAATGAGGTGGAAAGACTGCAGCCCCCCTGCAATCCACTCCAAATAGTGTGAACTAAAAACCTGGGATGCTGCAGAGGCCATGACTGTAGGTAGGAAGATATTACCTACTGTTTGGACACAGGCTATGTACACATAGTAGTTTTTCTCAGCATGATTTCCATGCACACCCTAACACGTATCTCATCGTGTGCAGGCCTATATGTGTAAAACTCAATTTTCTCACTGACTGGTTCATCTTCCTTTCTGCTTCCACCATGCTGCTCTTTGTGGTTGGATGGTTTCCAAGGGAAACCATGATGGGACAACATTAAGTGTTCTTACCTTCCTCCTCTTTTCACTTCAGCCAGTCTTTATGTCCGTTGTTCTCACTCTTAAACATGTTTTTTTTCTTCCTAATCCCTCCTTTCACATTTCCTGCTTCTTGTTTTCGGTTTTTAAAGATCTCTTTAAATCCCATTCTTTTCATTGTCGGAAACCAGAAACCTTGGAAATACTTTTTAATTGATAGCTGCATTTGCATGGCATGAAAACAAAAGTGGGATAAAATTTTAAATAACATTGTCTTATTTTTTCCTTAAAAGTGTCGTGTCCAGCATGAAAACAAGCAGAATGACAGCCTGAGTGTCGCACTGAGCAAATTTGCTTTGTAATCTGAATCCTTTATTTGTTTGTTTCTTATTTTGAATAAACGATTGTGTTACAGATTTTGCACAGTACTGCTGGACTTGACTGAGCAGGATGGAAAAAAGATAGAAAAACAACAGAAAGAAAAAGTAAACAGAAAACAAAGGAGAAAGAAATACACCAGAAAGAAAACAGGAAGCCCAGAAAACCGCCCTCCAAAACACAACCTTCCCTCTGCCCATCCACACCCAGCCCCCCACCATCACACACAGTCATCCACTAGCACCCACCCTCTGCTCACGCCCACCCACTCACACACACACCCTTCCCCTTCTGCTCAATGACCACATTCCCCACATAGAAACACCCATGCACATACATCCATCCCATCCTTCCTCCTGCCCACCCACTCACACTATCCCCAGTCCCTTCACCCATACATCCCCACATTCACACCCCCACCCATCCACATATACCTACGCCCTCCATGCAGTCGTCTACTCCCATACCTAAATGCCTTACCCCTGACAGTCTTTTAAATGTTTTTAAAACAATATTGATGCGGTTTACATGACAAATACAGATGAACTGATTAGATCAATACTATGCTGCAGATAGAAATACATTGTGCTAGTTGCAAAAGTTGTATTTTAATACAAGTCTTTAAAAAACAGTTATATGCTAAAGTTTGGGCATACAAGGACAAACACCCTTTTAATCTTACGCTTTTCGGTTAATAAATCACTGGTGATAATTTCATATTGCTGCAAAAGGGCTCATTTACAACTTCATCTGTTCATGTAGTTAATTTCCAAAATGCCTCTGGGGTTTCCAGATGTTGCTTTGAGATCACAACTTCTCCTTCTAATGACTGTTGATACCATCAGCTCTGAACAATGCAAAAAAAGGCTTATTATTATACATCCTTTTACCATTTCTTGGTAAATATGCACACAGTAAAATGGATGCTTTTATGCCTTTGCTATGCAGGCTTCACTTGGCTTTATTTTCACATACTGTTGCTTTCAGAGGCTCGCATTGTGAGGGAACCTTAAAAACAAGCTAATGATGGCAAACCTTCACCTGTCATGCAAGCTGGAGGTTGCTAATTAGAATCCTGATGATGAAATGAAGGAGAAGCAATAAATCAGTGCCCACACTTTGGCAGATGTCACAATTTACCAAAAATTTGCATGTAAGTGTGAAAGCTACAGAAACTTTTTACCCCTCACTCCACCCACTCCTCCCTTATTGCCTGTCTCTCAATCACACAGCGACAAAGCAAACATGTGTCGACTTCATCCATCAGTGCTGATAAGCCCTCCTCTCAGCCTCTCCTTTGCTTTCTTCATTTTTCTTCCAGCCATTAGTTTTAGTTGCTGACAGTCAAACAACAGATGACATACCCAGAGAAAAAACACACCTCTGTGTCTAACTGTGCTTTTTTGGTCCAATCCATTTTTTTTTTGTGGAGCACTTTAAAAACAACATGTCGATCAAAGGTGAAGCTTTAACTAGTAAAAAACCTTTCCCACTATGTGCATGTATGAGTGCTACTGGACTCATACTGGAGCCTGTATCGTTTCTCCTTTGAGGTGGAAACAGCCCATTCTTGGTAGCTGAGGAGGAAGAAATAAAAGGCTACTCAAAAGAATCCTACGAGACATTTTGGATGCTATAGTGGAGATGGGGGGAACGGCAGATGTGTTTGAACATGTCGATGTACACTTTCATTTCTGCTCATGTACATTAATTAGATGGAACTGCATATGTGTGCATATCTGTCACATCTTGCATGGGCTCACAAACAAAGTGGCATGTGGATCAGCTCTGATGTCTCAGCAGAGAAAGCCTCCTGTAGTGAGCCACATGGCTAATGCCTTCCTCTAATAGACAGCTAATGTACTATATGGGGGAACAATGCAGTGCTTTGCAGGGGAATCATTGGATGAGGTGGGCTTCAGGCAGCTCTGCTCATCTGTAAAACACAAGCCTCATAGAAAAACAACAGCACTTTGCTTAAACCAGCTGTAAAAACATCACGGATAAAAGGTCAGGAAGGGTTGGGGCCGGTATGTGTGATGGACTTCAAGAAAAAAAAAATTTCAGCTATTAGTGAAGTCAGATTTAAGTGCAATGGTAAATATCTGGTCAACCTTTAGTGAAGAGAGCCCTTTATACAGGGGGCAGCATGTGTATGGAAGCACCAAGCTAACATGTAGCATAAGAAAATGATCAGCAAGTAAAACTGAGCTAAATTAAAGAGTTTTGAATGATGTATTAACTTCCTGTGATAAACCATCTTTGAGTTTATTTCTTTCCCTACATTCTCCTGAGTCTGACCTTGATGGTTCCCCAGTATTTTCCAATGAGACACCTCTGTTAAAACATCTGTAAAACAGCTCGGGATCACATCACCTTCTTACCTTTGCAAAGTTGCTCATCAGACAGAGTTTGCAAATTAACTCTGCCACGGCCGAAGTTTATGTTTTATCCGTCTGTAACATAACTCAAAACATCATGGACAGATTTTGATCAACTTTTATTCTGAACTGGAACTGAGAAGAAGTGATTTGACGTTGGAGGTGATCCAGATCATTGCAATGATTCTTTACGGGCACAACCATCGGGGAACATTAGTGACCAGTGAAAACAAAAACTTGGATTATCAGTGTCTGCCTTCATAAATCTGTTTTTAAACAGTTTTTTTTATGGTTTTATTTATATATTTTGGTAAGGCGTACTGTAGATGGCTGCCATAAATCTAGCTGTTCAGCAGAAAACAACAAATCATTCTTTAAACCTCCAAAAAGACACAAAAGCCCAGAAAGTTGTGATAACTGGCTGCAGCTATCAGCCGACAGGGTAATGTCCTGAAGGACTCAAACGTGTGCTATTTGTCCAGATCATTTTGTGTGAGATGAATAAAATATTTATTATGATATGATATAAATGATATTACAGTTTAAAACTGTATGTATGTGGCAAAAATACCATGAAATGGCTGTTTACAGTGATGTTAACAAACCTCTGCTGGGGTTTTTTGTGAAGTTGCCTTGTGAGCAGCTGTCAGATCGACATAAGCACACTCATTCGGTCCAACCACCCCGAGCTTCGCCTCATATATTTTCTAGCCTTGACATGGAGAGGGTCAATTTAGCTCCAACCAACAACCGATGGAAAAACTTTAAACTATGAAAACAAGTATCACACTTCAACACCAGTGCTGGTATTATGTGGAGTTTGTTGTCACCAGCAAGCTGTTTATGACCAGGTGATTACTGGGTTGTGGCGTAGGATTGCACACGGTGAGATGGAGATCATGTTCACCATTAGAGCTTCTAACTAAAGCGCACAGTCACTGAGGAAAAAATGGTTATCTAGGAAGAAGTGCATCTCATTTCTCATTGAAATGAGCAGTTATCTTCTGCTTTTTACTAAAAGTAGTGTGTCTGTGTGTGGTTTTTCTTCTTTTTAGGAGGAAATAAGCATTTAAATAATTTGTGTCCCAGGTGAATTTACTCTGACAAGTAACACATATCCTGACTGTGCCACACTCACACATCTCAGCTTAATCTCACACATCTCACCTTCCTTTCAACACCAAGATTATATGTCCTGTGAATATAAACATATTTTATTCTGGGTTTGTCATTCTGAACCAGAGGCAGAAAAATTGGCCTTGTTGAGAAAAGAAAAATCTGCCTCATTAACTAATTCATCACCTGATCCTGATCCACAAGAATCAGTTTGTCCCCAAACTATTCCAGCTATTACAAAAACACACATCTATCTAAATAACACAAGTGGCTGATGTAAAACATCTTTCTTTGGATGCTTGTTAGTTATACAGATACAATAAAATACTATTATAACTACTAAACAGCATCCCGGTGACCTAAAAACCCATCCAGCATCATACAGAACAACTGACCACCACCAGGTAGAATCAAATGTTTATCATTGCAAATGATGTTTATTTCCCTCATTTTTTCTTTTTACTGTATATAAAATATTATCTCACCACATTTTGGAAAGGTCACAGTCCCAACAAGCACACGTACAGTTAGGAAACATGTACCAGCTCATTTTTTACACTATAAGTTATAAGCTTTGATTAACTGCTTGATTTCTTACACTGTGTAATTAATTTTAGGAGAGTAAAAAAAGAGAAAATGAGACACCCAGCTAGAAATCTTATACTTAAATCTGTTCACCGAATAAATCCTAAAGGAGAAAAATATTAAACAGACTTCAGGGGAGAACTAAAAATCTCATTTGAATACTACAGTCAATAGCTCCACAGACCGTACGAGTCATTTACATAGAAATGACAACAAGTCTCTATGATCCAATCTATGCCCCCTCTGAGGGAGTTTAGAGGTGGCAGTACAAACGGCAGTCGAGCAGAGGAGTGTGAATCAAAGGGAAAATGTGTGTGACAGATCTGAACAGAATGAAGAGAGAAAGCAGTGGTGAGAATAATTATACGTGTACCTCCTTTGAGTCCGACGTGGCGAAGTATATGACACTCTCTTGACAGGTTCCATCTTTACACGCAGGGAGGAGGTGGTCTTGGTAGCCATCACCATCTGCCAGGAAGAGACGCAGGATGAGATCAAGGAGCAGCAACGTTGGATTGAACCAAAAGAAAAGCTTTGTTTTCTTAAAACTGTGCTATTTTAATATTTTCACTCCATCTCGACACCTCGGATCTGCTCTGGAGCTGGCTTTGAGCGCAGCACACTTTCTGGCAACAAAGGAAATCATTGCAATCTTCTTTTCTCCTGCACATGAGCTGGATCACAGGAACACCTGCCTGTTTTCCACAAGCAAACACAAACCAAAGCTTTGCTTGTGTCTTTGAAGCCTCTGACACAAAGAAACATTTTCTCCATCCTACCCTCATTGCAAGTAATTACAGTTATTTCAATCAGCACAGGGAGCTAATCTGGAGACCAAGACTCTATCATCAAAACAATAGCTCAAATAAAAAGTCTGAATAAAAATAAAGAAGCACACACATATAAAATGATCTTTAATAGCCAATGGAAGCAGAGATTGATTTAATTACATTTAAATCAGTGAGAACAGACACTATTATGATTTACTGAATGACTTTTATTGTTATCAAGTTATAAACCAGAAAGAAAACTTCAAGTTAAATGATTAAGTTAAAGTTGAGACATTACAGAAATCTTTTAAACCTGAAATCAGCATATAACGTCCTTACAGGCCACTGTTAGCCAAAGTTCATAGCTACACAAGCTTGAGAGCCACAGTCCTGCATTTGAAATGTTTCCTTAATACAACGTGTTCAACAGTCTGCTGTCTGTTGATTAGCCATTACTGGGAATCAGGACACATCTAAAACCTCCAGGACCCTTCAACACATCCCCGCTTTAGACACCAACTATTTCACATGTATTCCTGTAAAAGCTCCGACCATCTTCCTCTCAGTTCATCCAAACTGGTTTGTGATACAAGTCTTCCATTTAAATGCAGGCGAAGCAATCAGGACTCCATCAGCAGAGACCAGTAGCTACATTAACCTTTAATCAAATATTGCAATGTAATTCAGCAATGATTACGATGATCCTTTATTTAAATAAAGGCTTGTCTTTGTGTTATTTTTATTCCTCTGTGACTAACCTGAATGGGACTACACAAAATCTGTTAAATGACAAAGTTTGTATAAATAATGTCAGTGGATTGTTACAACACTTTCACAGTTTACTTGTGTGAAGAACATTTTCACTGAAGATATTTTTCACCTGTCAAACGTCTCAGGTGTTATAATAACTCAGGGTTCAACCTCCAGGCCTCGGTATGGTACCCAGTCGTGACTGAATGAGACCTAACAGTAAACCAAGCCAGGTCTAAATCATCTGCAGATTTTTCTTTTTTAACAACATAATCTCTAAAACATGTTTCCAAACATGGTAAAATAAAAAAAGGAAACATCGGAAACCTTTTGGTTTACATGGCCGGCCAGTGGCCCAGTCACTGCAAAGAGACACTGAGATGAAGTGATGACAAAGAGGCAAAACGGATAAAGCTTCTGATTGCAGTTAACCCGAATCTGCTTCAGCAGAGCAACACCAGACTCCTCCCAAACAGATGTGCCATGTGGAAGCAGAACACTGGAGGACTGTGATGATGAATGACAGAAGAAAGCAGGAAGGAGGAGAAGCCCAATGTGGCTGTCAGGGCAACTGAGCGCGAGACAAGTGAGATTATCAAATACACATTACAAATAATAAGTCAGCATTCAGTCATTTTGTGAAGATTACACGATACACTCACACCCCCATGTCCTGCAGTGTGGTGATGGGATATTATAAAAGCTATTTCTCATGAATAAAGCAAGAAAACCAGAGACGTGACAAATACAGAACTAGCTTGTCAGAGCGTATAGCTTGTAGAAATGTTTAAATCGGTTTATTTTAAGTATCTGTGCTGAAAGAAAGAGCGTTAGTCATTGTGAAAATAACTTTTATGCATCTGTCGATGAGAAGTCTCGCGCTATACATCACCTAAAGACCACTAACAATGAGAAAAAGAGGAATGTTCATAGACTTGTTTTACAGCAGAGTCTGTGTCTGTATCTCAGCCTCCATGTTTGCTGTTTATGAATTTTGCATCTATAATAACATCTTTTATAGTTTAGCACTAATGCAGATGAGGTGATGTGCCTTTTCTGACCCATGGAGCTGGCCCATCGGAGCAGACTGGGCTTTCCAGGAGGGTTGCCAGCTTATGCTCATGTTTATTTCAAAGGCAGAGCTCCAGTTAAATAAAAACACTTCATAAAAATGCATATTTAACTTATTTAGATTATGACTATAAATACATGAATGCCTAAAATGATTCATTTAGTTTGATTAAAACTAAAAAAACTCTTATCCTGGTAGTTTTAGGATGTGCCATTTCTATATACCATTTCTTTTCTTATTGAATAAAAAACAAACAAAAACACTGACAGATCTGACCTCTGATCTGTTTAGTGCAGCATAAAGAACAAAGATATGAAAATTAGCTGATGTGAGGCTGTGTCTATTAAATCTTAAACCCTGTGACAAACTGTCACCTTGCTTTTCTTTACAATGAGCGAGGAATTAGAGGTGTGTTCCCTTCATCACAGGATTAGTTTGCTCATACGAGCAGCTCTGACTGTAAAAACACTGCTTTGACATCTGCGGTTGTGAAAAACTCAGATCTGAGAGAAATAATGTCGATATCACCCGGCTGGGCTTCAAAGAAAAAGCTTGGAGAAAAAAAACACATTACAACATTGTGATGAGATGTTTTACAGATGTAAGCATCCATGAATAAGGTAAAAACCGAGTTGCACTACTGGAAATGTAGGACCCGGTATCACTGAGGCTTGACTGATGCTGTTAAATAAAACTCATGATACTGCAGCATCGTTTGCTTTGGTTCTGCTCATCCATCCAGATTCAACCTACTATAGCCCAAATAAGCTCTTACACAAATAGGCTACATCTCCTAGTACATGTGCTGCAGCATATGGTGTGTAGTTACAGTATCACTACCACCCTCATTATGGAGTGTGGATGCTTCCTCAGGGTGTGAAGCAAACACACCAAAATATAAAGAATGTGTGCATCTGGACATGTTTCACAGTGCAGGTAAAGGCAGAGATGTGTCGCAGGAGAGATCCTGGGAGGAGGAAAATAAAAAGGACAGGTGGACACAGTGAGCTTTGATTTTGTTTAACAAAAAGGACATCAGTCATCATTCTGTCTCCGATGCTTCGGTTCTGTTACACAGACACCACAACCATCCCTCCCTCTGTCCCATCTGTCCTCTCCTCCATGAACATCTTCCATCATCCTCTCTGTTCATCAGTCTCTTACTCTCATGTCCTCCTTCACTTGTCCTCTTTGGCCCTTTTCAGTGTCGTCCCCTTTTCTACTACATCTTTCTGCATTTAAACTCTGTCTCAGTCTGTTTTTGTCCCTTTTCTTCACAGTCAGTATCTCCCTCTTTCCTGCTTATGCTCTCTCCCTCCTGCTGATGAGGCGTGGTGTGATGGAGATTGGCTGACAGAGTCGTGGAGTGAAGCCACAGTTTTGGGTTGAAATGGAGGCAGGAAGGAGAGAGGATGTGTGAAATATGAGGAAAACAGAGGAAAAATGATGTGAAATGAAAGAAAACAAGAAAGATATAGAGGTGGATATACAAAGATCCATTACAATGCAAATCAGAACAAGCACAAACACACTGAGGAATGTAATCTGTCATTAGAAATACATGAAATGATATAACCACAGATGTAAGGACATGTGACCATGGCCTCTGGGTCTGAAAAGTGAGGCCACAGTGTAATTTCCTGTAATTATTCTTGTTTCAAATGTATTTCTTGATGCAGCAACACCTCAGGAAACCTGACTTATTTTCCAACATTTATATTTAATAATCTCACACGTTAAGACTCTGACTATATGGCATGTTATTCATTTTGTAAAAGCTATTGTTACTCAGAATTTGGTGCAAATGACTAAAACCAGGGCTACGCGGTGGTGTGGCGGTTAGCACTGCAGCCTCACAGCAAGAAGGTTGCTGGTTCAAGCCTTGGCTTGGCTCATGGCCTTTGGTGGCGTTAGCGTGGGTTCTCTCCACGTACTCTGGTTTCCTCAAAGTTATGCCTCTTAGATCGATTGGTCTTTTGAATTTGTGGGAGAATATGTGTGTGTGACAGGTTGTTCGTCTCTCTGTGTTCCCCTGTGATGGACTGGCGACCTATCCAATGAGTTTCCCCGCCTCTCACTAATGATTGCTGGGATAGGCTCCAGTTACCTGCGACCTTTCATTGGACTAAGCAGTTCAGATGATGCATGGATGGATGATATAGAAAATGAATGAATGACTAAAACTAGTTGCAAACAAGTTAACATTATCTGATATCTCTCTCACAGCCATTCGTCATTACAGATGTGGTGGTGAGAAGGCTAAACTATATCAGCTTGTTTTGCATACCTTTAATCTCACAGTGGCGTGCTCTCTCTCTGCCCCACCATCATTATTTCAGTGTTGGCTGAACTCATTTGTCCTCTAATAGTCAATGCCAAAAGCCCAAGAAAGCTTGGGCTTCTTCCATAATCAAGAGCAAAATTATTACAACCTATTAATTATGAATTTATTCAAAGTGCTAATTAGCATGTAGATTGCTTTGGGTGGGTCACACACTGTAGAATCACTGCAGACACTGAAATAATTAAGATTTTTTTACTTTTACCATCAATGCAGGACTCTCCTGTGTTAGATGTATATTACATGAAATTGCATGTATAAAAAGGCAAATTAATGTCAGGATATGAAAACTATGAATCCAGGAGATGGGTGCAACGTGAAGGTAGCATCCCTAAATGTAGTGAATTTCACATAATGATGTAATAATTCAGTTTTTGCCTACATGCAAACAGTGTAGACAGTGTGGAGAGAAGCAGCCAGAAATACTTTTATCTTCTTCAGGCCAAAGAGCAACGTGTTCTCCCATCCAGATGACACCTTCTACAGAACTGACACTGCTACTTCGTTACTGTAGCTATTACTTTCTAATTAAAGACTCTTTATTCAAGGAGTGTCCTGAAAATATTCAAGTTTCCCCAAACACCTGACCCAAATTTAAGTCATTATGCAGGTCTTAATTAGCTATTAGGTCAATTTGAATTCAATCAGGTTTGCAGGGAAACAATGAAATGCAGGACTGCAGACCTCATAGGACCAAACTGAGTAGCGCTGGTGTAGAAGAAAATTGTTCACATCAATGCACATGCATGCCACAAGATGATGCCTAGAAAATCCACCTAGTTCTTAACAAGTCAAACAGCTCTTTTATATCTTTATTTAAAAAGCTACATCCATTTGTCAGAAAGACTGAGGCAGGGGTGAAGAGATGAAGAAGGGTAGAGTCAGAGGAAGAAAGCAGTAAATGCTGGTTAACAAGACAGGACATGACATCAAGTCAAACAAAAAAAACATGGTAATGCATGAAAAGCTAGTGATGAGTGGAGCAATGGTTGAGGGGAGAAAAAAGGAAGACCGTAAAGAGGGAGAGGTTAGATATAACATGATATAACAAGATGAGTGAAGAAAGGATGCCCGAGGGGAGAGCAAAGAGAACTGGGCTGTTAACATGCTGACTTACCTGCAAGTACACACACTTCCTCACACACACACACACACATGCAGCCACACACGGTAAGAAGACAGGCGCTCCCATTTGAAATATCACTTCCAAACATATTCCCATCTCGCTGTCTCACAATCAGCCTATTGCTGCAGAGCAGCTTGGCTGCAGTCTACCTGCACTGATGGTAGGTGACACACTTGGATGTGGAACTTCGCCGTGCTTTACCTAATGATGAATTATGCATCGAGCGCTGTCACTTTGAAAAATGCAATTACCTCAGTGATAAGGCAGATGGTCGTGTTTTGTCTGGCATATGCTGTGCATCTATTAGAAGTGTTGTGCTGGAAACGGGACTACCAGCGCACAAACGTGTGGACAGATTACCCTCACGCATTCATGAGCGTTCAGATACATAAAAAGATGCGCATGTGTGCCTCAAGATTAGCCAGTATATGCTGTCTATTGGAAAGATGCTACTGATTCCAGAGACACAGTCTGTCTAATTATAAATTACAAACACGTCCAACCCAACCCCCTCAAAAGGTGCAGTTACAGATAAATATTTAAGGTCGCTGTTAGATGACAAACCTGACTCAAAAACAGGCCGGTCTGGTACAACTGTGCACTTTTGTGTGAATATTTTTACTTTCAATCCATAAATTAAAAAAAAACTTCCCATGTGACCTGTATTATCAGCAAAACAAAGATAGATGGACATAGACTACTTCACTGCTGCTTCTTTATGGTGCTGGACACAAGAAAAATATGCAATTTGGACCTAAACCATGATGTAACTTACAAAGCAATGCACAAGCAGATACTGCAAGGTATTAATACACAATCAAATGTAAAAGTTAAAAATGTATTACTATTGTAATCGAAGGTACTGAAGTAGAAGAGAGTGGGAAAAAACTTCCCCATGTCCATGGAGAGACCAAGCTTTATGAATTAGACTGATCTACCTTTAAATATGTCCATGTTTTTCAGTGCAAAGCTGCTGCAGCTTACTAAATTAGCCCATCCAGGTGAGTTCCAAGATAAAGCTGAATCTTTATTATGACAAAGAAAAGCAGCAGACCTGCAGGCAAGCTGTACAAAACAAACAATGCAAAGGAAATGATATGCATTTAAAACCAGGTGGAAAGTACTTTTTAAAAGAACAGTCGGGAGTTATTATGTATAGTAATAACATGTTTTAACATGTCATATAATTACTCTTATTTAAATTCTACTGCTTCTGCAGACAGCAAAATGTGGAAAAACAGATTCTGTAGTAGACAAATGTATATAATGAAAAAAAGGAAACGTGTAGATAGAAGGAGAGAGTGAGAATTGACAATATGATGTGTGATGGAAATAATTCCCACTCCATATCACACAGAGATGAAAGGCTGCTTTCTGCTCCGGCTCTCATTCGCTCCTCTCCTCTTATTTCTTTATCCTTGCTGTCATCTTGTCCTCGTACCTCTTCAGATCATCTACGCTGGTGCTTCTTTATTTTATCTTCTTTTATATCCCTCTTTGCGTCACCTCTGAAATGTGCCATTTACCGCCAGCCCATCATTTTCCTCACCGTCACGCCGCGCTTTTATTCAACCTTCCCACAGACGTGGATGGAAATTTTTCAGGTAGAGTCAAGGTGTGCTCTAATTAGCTTGGAAGGCACGCTGAAAACAGGCTACGGTTTCAAAAAGCATACATAAAAAATTACTACACTAAGAATAAAGAGACGTGGACTCACTCAGTGGGGTGGAGGATAATATATGTATACATGTGAGCATAAACAGAGAGGAAAGACGCAGATTTGGCTGGTTGTACTAAAAGCATGCGTAGAGGCGAAGGAACTTAAGTCGCCTCTTTCATTCTAACAGAAAACAAACTTTATGAGTGAAGGTGAAACACCAAATGCTCAAGGCCATTTTAGATGTATTAACATTTTCAAAGGTTTCATCACCCGAGAACAGACCTAGGTACTGTTCAGCTTTATTATTTCCCATCAGATCTGATTTCCTGACTTCTACCTGAAACTCTCCTTCAGTAACGTTGATTTTAAAACAACCCTGCTCCTCTGTCTGCATGACGATATGGAAGTTCAATAAACTGCTGTGAGACTAAATACTGTGGCCTTTAATGTGCTTCAATCCAAGGTCTAAATCAATTAGTACAGTGTGTTAGACACAATCTAAACTACAATCAGCTCATTCAGCTGCTGTTTAGAACACCATCCGTTTAATATATCCTCTCCTTAGATAGGATTCGTCCCTGTTTGGTGAAAAAAAAAACAATATGTTAATAGAAAAAAATACTACAATACAGAGGAAGATATTTGGTGCAATATGGTGTAAAAATCAGGTGACATGTCTTGGATGAAGACTAGGAGGAAGAAAATATATCAGTGAGTATGATGTAAATGGGGGTTACTGAGATGATCAAGAATAATAAAGAGTGACAGAGGGGCTATGTAAAGCAGGCAGAATGAACAAGACAAAGGCATTAGATCCTGCTATGCTCAGGGTGGATTATTATAAGCAGGACCCTATATAAGGCTTCAATCTCCATCTAATGAAGCCAAAGTCTTCATGCAACAACCCAGAGCCACAACAGAGGGGGGATATGAGGGAGATTAAGGACAAAAGGAAAGTTTTAGTTAAGATAAAATAGAGAAAAAAAATAAATAAAGAGTAAAAAAAAAATAAATAAAGGAGCTCTGCCCACAGAGAGACAAGCCCGTACACAAAGTTTTCTAGCAAAGCACGCACACAGGGTCACTTCACCTTCGGCTCTGAGATTATTGCCAAACTGTGGACGGGAACTTTGCTCACTAAATATTTGATGGACACCCCCGGCTGCATGAGATTAACCCCTTACGGCCCGATGTTGCATATTTGATACATACCGTTTCTGAGGCATTTTGCATCACTATGATAGAAACCTTATTCAAACCCCTGTTGTTTACCATATGATACTGGTCTCTGGTGAATACCAGAAAGCAGAAGACGACACTGTAATAATTCAGAGCTGTTCCATGGAGATAAAAAACAAATATACAGAAAATAAAGTATCGTTTTTCCCCCCAGATTTTGTTAAAGGGTCAAATAAAGTTTTCACATTTTAAAACTTGGATATTTCTGCCCAGTTCTTCCTAATTCAGGCATTAAGGGGTTAAAAGATTAATCTTGCCAATAAGGATGTGTTTATCAGTGGAAAGATGCTTGTTTGTGCACGCTCGTATGCAAACTAATTAAAGATGCTCTGAGTATTACACAGCTAATGACAGCACTCTGCACAAACTGAGCTAAAAGGTCACACACAAGGAAAAGTGGTTTGTGGTGAAAGCAATAAAAACAACAGAAGACATGCCAGAGAGTGACATGAACTTGTTAAGATGATAAAAATAGCTTTTATTAGACCTTTGCAACACAGTGAAAAAAACACAATATAATACTGATCAGGATCCTTTGTGACATATTCTCTAAAGACTCAGTATCCGCTGCCTGTATTTACTCGATGGTTTTTGTCATTCAGCATGTACATACTTGTTTTCAACAGGAATTTATGAGAAAACAGCTTGCCTGATCTTCTTCGTCAGGTCCTTTTAGGTCCTTAATCTGGGAATAATGAGCTCATTTTTGATGCAGGATCTCCAACTGTGAAAAGTGGTATTATGCTGAATGTAATGCAAGTAGCTGGTCTGGTCTGGTTGATACTGCAGTTTAAATAGATTGTGTTGACTTAAACAGCACTTGCATCTATAGACCCCCCCTCAAAAGTCCTATTGGGTTTCTTTGCCGAGTCAGACAATCGTCGATATCTACTTGTTAGTGTCTGACAGTAGCTTAAAGCATATATTGCTGTAAAGTGATATGCTAAGAAGCACACAGCTTTAATGTGAAAAGTTATGTAATGCTACCTAAATATATAATAAGGTCTATGATCTTAAACTTGAGGTGTTTTGCAAGTGAAAAAGTGAATGAAATTACAGCTTTTAATGGCCCCAAAACATTTCATGAGCAAAGAATCAGGCTAAAATGTACCCAATACCTAAATGAACTGCAAAACGGGCACGCTGTTATGTGGTGTGTTATTGTTACATGTGACACTATATAAAACAACAGTATTCTAATAAATGACTGACAATCAAAAGAACACATATTCAGCGTGTTTGCAGCAGGGTAGTGTTACAACAGTTATGCATTCATTTACAATTACAGCCACAATCTTTGTACATTTGTCTAACCTTAATTATGCATGAATTAACACTTGACCCTGACAATGCTTACTCATTTAAACCCTAATATTTGAAAAAACAACCCTAAACAATTCATGAGTAAGAGATGCAAATGTTTAGATTGGTGGGCTCCAAGTGACTCTAACAGGAGACTACAGGGTCTGTGACCATCCTCCAGCATCCAGCAATCAAAATCATCACCTGTATGCTGTCTAGTACCCGCCTAAAGTTCTCCAACATGTGGAAGTTAAATGTTTTCATACAGCAGGTAGTAAGTAAGTAGACCTTAAGCCTGTATAACATCTCATAAGCTGTGTGTCTAAAAAAAGTCACGGTAAAAATGCAACATTTTGCCATGGGTTGGTGTGGATTCTACCCTTCTACCCGAGGTGCCAGACAAATGACCAGGGGACACTTTATGGTACATTGGCTGAAGCCTGGAGATTAAAGGACCAGTGGAGATTTACTGAAGATAAATAGAAAGCTGAGCTGAACAATGAAAACAACTGGACAAGATTGTTTATGGGGATAAGATGTTGACAAAAATCTGGCTTGATGCGGGATTGTGAGAGTGAATAAGTAAGAATTGTGTTGGACTGTTGGCTTGTAAGTGTGTCTAAGATTAGCCTGGTTGGTTATGGGAGAGCATTTGGAGTGTGTGTGTGTATTGTAAAAGGAAAGCTATGTGATGAGAGGATTATAGTGCAACTGACAAAGCCAAAAAGACCACACAGCGCTATGTGGAATCCTCTGAAGCTTCATAGTTTCAAATGGAAAGGAGGCTTATAAGACTTAGAAGAAATCCTGATGTAGCACACACACAACTGTGATTGCATGATCATTTTCTAAAGCCACTGAATGGTTTATGTTTCTGTGTCACTTTTAATTTTTTATCCTTTTCAGCGTCTGATTAAAATCTCTCCAGCGCTCTTTTATAAATAGAAATTAAGACAAAAAATGAGAAATTTGCTTCTTTCTTACCAAAGTCAACAAAGGACGACTGCCCAATCACCTCAGCATTTGGTGGTGACATAACTTTAGCCTTGGTGAAGTTTCCATCCTGGAGAGAAAGACAGTAAAGAGGAGAAAAGTGCAGTTGCATTAATACTCATACATCCAGCAGCCACTGGGATGTGTGCTCTGTAAGGGTCATGAATAAGTCAGATTCAGATAAGATGTGGTGCCGAGGCCACAGCAGACCCAGAAGAACTGCTTTGTGACATAAAACAGAGATAACTGTGCTGAAGGTGGAAGGCTTCCCAGCTTCATGACAACTTTAACTGACCATATATAAAACAAATGCACATAAACATTGTATTTTATGGGTAAGTCTTGTGTAAAATGCATGAACATGAGGCGCTATATTTATGTAGGAATTCTCCCAAACATTTAGCCTAAACATTACATCATCTCATAAGTACCCGCTTTGTTTCTTTTTTACTTTAACACTTTACTAAATAGATTGCAGTCATAAAAATGGATAAATCATGGCTGATTTAATTATTATTACTAAAAAACACACCTTCTACTCCAACTTTTGAAAAAGGAACATTGTATGTTATTAAATAAATGTGAAGACTGATGTACTATATTTGTTTATTGACTGTTATTTCCTGGTTATTAAAACCTAAACTGCGAGAGCAGACCTGTTGAATTTTCCTCATGGCTAATCTATTTTTTCCTGACAGTGCGTGAGATGGATACTAGATGGAGGTGCGTCTACATCTGTAACATACAGTAAGAGATGCTTGGAGCAACTTTTCTTCCTTACATGTAACATATAAAGTGTATTTTACACATTTTGCTAAATCTCACCAGCATTTCCTTTGATATGACATGAAGGTATTCTGACGGTACACCGTGAGGTTGCTGAGTCCAAAAGAATACAATTTAGAGCGAAACAACTTTTTGTTCAAAGGTTTAAAATAATGATTTAAAAAACTAGCTGATTGTAAATTCTCCCAGAGACCAGGTAATGTCTTTAGTTTGTGTGTTTTTGACCCACAGTTTACAGAATCCTCATACATCAACCACTAATAACACAAGACCACCTATTGGGACTTAACATGTCACCTGCATCTGACAAAGAACAAAACTACCCCACATAAAAGACCTTTGATGACCAGAATGTAATGGCATGCCAGTGCAGAACGGGCTGCGCCGCACAAAGAGGAACTGGATAGTGTAATGTTTAGACATGTAAGATGCGTAACACCTTGACAGCAAGGACCTCAGCTACAGCCATTAATTTCTCACCTGATTTCATTAGAGCTTCCAGCACACGGCGTTAAACCTGAGCCCTTTGACAGGTGCCAGTGTAAGGAGACGATCAGTGTTGCTTATTTCACCCGTTACTGGTTATAATACCACTGATGCTGCTTCTGAACGCATCCTTTCATGTGGAGGTATGAAATGTCAAGTTGCTGTTCAGCCACGTCTGCAAGTATAGTGGGTGCAATTCCTTCTACAACTCTCCCAGTTTAGGGAGACTTAATCATCATAACCACTGTCTCATAGTTGAGGTTTCTAACTCCATCCTGTGACGAGAAGATTGGAAAAACTAATTTTAGCTGAGAACCAATCATAATGTCCTGCCAAATTAATGGCTAGTTAGATTTATGATGGTGCACTTCTCCTTTGGTCAGTTAGTTCTTCAATATTTTGACATCTGAATGGGGTTTTTGCATGACTGCTCATCCTTGATATTGTCAGTAAGGAAGGATAGATGGGCTCAGATGTCCACATATTGGGATCTTGAGCCGAGTGAGTCTGTTATGGACAGAACAAAGGAAAAAAAAGCTTTCTTCTGTGGAAAGTAAAGCTCTTAGTTTGGAGAAAGTGTGAGGCAAGTTCTTTTTATGACAGCTACATAACAGGCTAAAAATAAGAAATGTGTGGGTTTTATACATGTAGGAAAATTTCTTAACTAAAAGAAAAACAAAAAAAATCCACAACAGAACGATTAAGTCAAGTCTGCATTTGTTTTCATGATTATTGAGCTAAACCTTATGCATCTGTCCTAGCTGTGCCTGTGTGTTAAACAGCAACGTGTGTGTATGTGTAATATTAACATCTTCACCTGGTCTGTCTAAAACCCAAAGTATTGCGGACACAAACACATGCAGAGCTAAATTGTTGTTATTTGGATGACCACTTTGGATACTCTGGTTATAATTTTTGTTAAGTTTTTGTATACACTAGAACTAGTACTGTAGTACTACTATTGTACTCAGCTTTAAGTGGTTGAAAAACAGCTATGCTGCTGGTTTTTATTGTCCCACTGCTCCAAAACACCCGATTCAAAATCAATGGCACCAACAGCTTCCTAACATCTTTAAAAAAGACCCATTAACCCTCTTTTGACCACTGACGGAATTTTTTATTTGCACACATACTACAGAATTTACGGTACCGACGCTCCAGCTACAAATGTGTTGCAAATGTGTGACGACCCTCTGAATCTTGCCTGTGATTGGACAGTCCTAGTGTGGGGGTCCTGCATTTCACCATAATGACAACTAAATGGATCTAGAGGTCAATTTTTCTGCTTTATGGTTATTTTGAACTGTTAAAATATGTTATGGGGTTATGATCATATGAAGTGTGCATGTCACATCCCCAACGGCAGACAGGTCTGTCATTAGAGGGTTAACTTCAATCTGGTGTGTTAGAGCAGGAAAACAATGAAAACTAGCATCATAACAACCCTCGAAGACCTGAGTTTGACACCTCCTTTCTAAAAAACACTTGAAAACCCAAGTCTTAGATGACACACACACACACAGAAACAACATTTTGCACCCATGCGGGTAACAGAAGGTCTCTATAAGTGGGTGTACTGTCAGAATTTTGTCCCCATGATGTTAGAAAAGCAAGTATGCAATTTATTCACCGAATAAATGCAGGAATCCTGAAGTTAGTTTCAATACCTTTTAAAAGATGAAAATGAAAATGAAAATAAATGAAAGTTTAGATAAACCATCTATTAGTACGTTTAAGGGGGCAGGTATTATATGTTTTTCTTCTTCCTGCTCCTTTTTTTTCCAAACATGGTGGCACAATATTGTGCATTTCTTTGTTGTTTTGTAGCTTTGTATTATATATATATAAGTTTTTTTTTTAAAAAAAAGGCTTTTTAAAGACTTTCCAAAAAACTTTAAGTCATTACTACCAATGCAAGCTATATTCAGCATAATCTTTAATGTAAAAGTAATCAATGATTAAATCCACAAAAAATAAAATTCAGATAAGCTGGGAAGGAATAAAGCATGAGAAAATCATTTAAACTAAAAATAAAAAAGACTGAAAAGACACAAGTAACACTCAAGCTACCAGCTACTCACAAGGACAACCTGCTGAAAACATAAATACCAATTAAAACTCATTAGCTTTGCCTGTGTTCATCAGCGCTACATGCAGCAGCTTTTCAGATGCCACCAGCTCATTGAGCTCTTCTCATAGTGGATCATAGTGGACTTCGTGATCAGGTGGGACAGTAATAACCCTGATTTGCCCTTTGCCCTTCTGCAAGCTGATGGGCATCTTTCTGCAGTGTGTCATACTTCCCCCTTTTCTTTTTTAATCTCTAAGAACGATCATTTACAGCCCTGTTGTCCTTGGTTACTGTGGCTGTTCGAACCAGACATCTCTACTTATGAACAATTATATCTAACAGGAAGAGACAGTTATAATGCCAATGACTAACCAAAGTATGTCCAGAAAAAATTCTATGGGATAGAGAAACCTGGAAGTGGGCCATGGTTAGAGTACATGTAAACTGGTGATGGACAGATGCAGCTGCTACCAACGGCAGTCTAGTTATTTACATGATCATACCTGGATTTGACATCAATCTTTGTTTTGCTGTGTGTAAAACAGTCTAACCAGGAATAATAATAAAAAAAAACAAAAAAAAAACATTTCTTTGCTTTGTTTTTGACAGTGTCATGCCAGGAAGCCGTTCATTATCGCATTATATGTAACAAACAAATATATGCAATGGCAGGCCGACTAGACCAGTGTATCTTTGTTTTCATTTGTCATGAGAAAGAAAAAGAATACATACAAAAATGGTTTTGCTGTCACACTACGTTGATAAAGATTGAATATTTTAAAATTTAATACCTTAAAAAATCATCATGATTAGGATTTTTTTTTTACTTTTTAGGGGCCTTTTTTTCCCCACAATCAACTTATTAACATTTAATACTTTTTAGGACCCCACAAGCACCCTGATATAAGCTGGAATTTGCTGGTTTTAAACAGGCACTGCCTTAGAATAACTATTTATGAGAGTTATATAGATTTTGTCCTCCCTTTGCCAATTCTGCATTTAGAAATAGTGCTGACGGGGACTGAAAGCCTAAATCTAGCAACCCTAGCCATCTTTGCATAAGTTATTTCCTGCAAACAAAAAGCTGAAGACCCAATAAAATGAACATTTAATGTCACAAGCGAACATTAAAAGCTGGCGGTGCACTCTTCTATACTGATCAGGACATACTGGATATCAATAAAGGCCTATTTTTTTTTTGGTGCAAAAAAACATGTTCATGTTTGAAAATATTTGATACTCGAAATGCTGTCAAAGCCCAATTGTAGAGACACATAGTCACATAGGTTTAAATAAACCAAAAATTACATTCTTGATAACTAAAGGTCGATCAATTAGTTTGTTTTCCAGTCCCATTCATTTCAATTAGTGGAAAATAACTGGTTGTGCAAGCACTGTATCCTGAAAGTACAATCATTTCGAGTAAAATGCCGCACACACAAATAAGCATCACATTAGACGTGTTGCATTGATTTCTTCAATGAAAGTGTTTTTCCTAATAAATCATGCATAAAGTAAAATAAATCAAATATGATGTCTATGTAAATACCTTTCCCTCTGTATAACCAAAGATAATCTTTTAAAAGCAGCGAGAGTAAACATTTATTAGATCTCTCGTTTCCAGTCACACACACAACCACGTGCACACAAAAGTGCCACCAGATGCAGCGATAGGGTGGCAACTCTATGCATTGAGGGTGTCATCTTCAGCAAGAGTGATTGACTGGCGCTGGCAGCCTGATTGCAAGATGCCATGATTAACAGAGTGCATCTAAGTTTGAGAGCTGACTGACGTGTGAAGATAAAGAGATTACAAGTCCTGTGATTATTGCTGCCTTCTGTTCACATTACTTTCCCAGTACACACAATCTTTACACAAACTCAGGGTGCTGTTACGCATGTGCAGCTACCACTTAATGCAAGAAATGTCCATGAATGAGCCCATCTTGAGGAGGAAAGCAAAACTAAACCAGTGATGTAAAGATGCATACGTCAAGTTCTGTCTGATATTGCACCACATTTTCCACTCTTATGCTCAGACAGTAGTGAAGGTTGGATCTGCTGATGCTGTTGGGGAGCTTCATGAGACTGCAGCCACAAACTGCATCCATTTTCAATATATGGCCCAGTGCCAAACACGGCAATTTACCCCTATTTACCAGAGCCAAGTGTGCATACGCACTGAAGCTGGACAAAGACTGGAGACATCTTTAGCTCTATGTCTAACTTATTTCATTGTTGACTAAGTTCAACTTCAGTATGTGATATTTGGTACTATATTAATAATAAGGTTAACAAAATAAAATGTCCAGAGCTATAAACTAAATTATGCTTTGTAGAGACTTTGGATATTACTGGCATATCAATATTATCGGCCAAAATCATCATGTAAATGTGATATCAGTTTTTACTGTTGTTTAATTGACAGTTTTTACACAACATGTACATATCATACGAGCCATGTCTTCTCCAACTCATTGGCACAACACGCAATGAAACCTGTGGCTATGACATCATCACAGCACGTTGTCACTTGCAGCATAAGGAGTCAGGAAGTGGACTCGTCCACATGTTTTGGGATTATTGCAAAATGTCTGACATTAAATTAGCTGAAAAGCAGATGCTATATCTTATTTATCTGAAATGACTGCTTTTCTTTTTTTTTCTGGGAAGATCAAAATATTTTGAAATCAGATGATATTGATATCTAAAATTGAAAGTTGAATAAAATCAGCATATGCGATGAAAAAAAGTAAATGGTGAACATTGATAAAGCTTTATTTTGTTACATGTCAATGTTTCTGTCAGCTCTGCAAACATGCCTTTAGGTGTTTGTTGTGCTTTTAAGCCTGAAGACACAATAGGGACACCAATGTTAAAGAAGCATAACATTAACTGTTGCATAACTGGGCATGTCATGTTTTATTTAGAAAATAAATAGCTACACGTTTTAGATTTTTTAATACTCCAATGATTAAACCTCACACTGACCTTCAATTTATGTTTGGTAAAATTCAAAACCTTTTCTTTCTTTTTCTTAAAGGACACAGGTAATGCGCCTCTTTGTATTAAAAACAGAAAATCAGAGCTGATTTCAAGTGTTTACTTTGTAACGTGAAAGATTAAAAGTGTCTGCAGGAAATTAAACTGCTGACGTGTTCATGCTGCATTTACAAGCAAGTAGAAAGGACTGAAAAGAATAATATCCTCTGCCTAACAAATAAACTAAAACTGATATATCAACCACTTCACAGCTGACCTTTTAAACCAGTTTATTTACCAGCCAACGCCTTCACTCCTCTATGCTGCTTGTTGATTTTTATTTCCTCCTCTGTGACTGCCTTCTCTTGTGTAATCACAAGAAAACAGAGGCAGGGATGGAAAGAGACTTAGGCAGAGAGAAAACAGAGAAAAGTAATTAAAAAGAGTGCGGGAGAAAGAGGGGTGTGCTGGCCTGTGACCGATAGATGCAACTGCAATGAAGCAAAGACCACGGTGGGATTAACTGGGGTCTAACGCTGTGGGCATGCTAGGAGATGGCATATCTGTGTACATGTGCGTGGGAAGTCTGTATGAATTCACCCAGTGTGTTTGCAGAAACACGGTTTTTAAATCTATCTGAGCGTGTTGAGATGCAGGGACATGTTTGTGTGTATGAAGTGTGTGTGAGTTGCTAAGAAGGTGGTGCATCAAAGGAAAACAAGAACACAAAAGTACATCAGAAGGTTTTGTGGCTTTTTAAGGGACCGAAGCTCAGAATGAGATAGAATCGTACATGTAGTGCAGAGAGAGTTTCTTTGTCCGAACAACATTAGGACCTAGTCTGTCACTTTTTGGACTCACTTTTTATGTTGTTCCTAAAGGTTTAAAGACATTTCCTCCAGACTATCGAGAGCTGATGCCCTAAAGAGGACAGATACACTAATAATAGACACAATGAGAAAAGACTGGAAGATAAATGAATTGTAATGAAAAAGAGGCCTGAAAGCACATTTGAATTAAATCTTGATTCAGAGTCAAGCTGACAAATGCTCAGATTCAGTTATTACTACTACACATCTTCCAGGCTGGATGTGAGTTTCAATTCAGTATCAATCAATAAAGCAGAGGTTGATCCTATTTTTGGTTCATACAATGTGTGTTACATAGATATCTTGTGAACGAGCCTTTCCACTCAAACTGTTGCCATGTCCTGACTCAGGATAATGAAGAACCAGGACAGTGTGTACCGGAGAGAACCGGGATCACCAGCTCTGGTGTCCTGCAGGATGTGGATGTTTCCCTGTAGCAACACCCTGATTCTAACTAATGGGTCATTACTGGATCAATGTCAAACTTAAGCTGTTGAATCAGGTGTGTTGAAGAAGGGAAGCATTCAAAATCTGCAGGACACCGGCCTTTGAGGACCGGAGTGAGCGTCCCCTGAGACAGAGGAGCAATGCACAGACAGCTGATGATGTGATTATCGTTAGTGTATAATGAGAACTTCATTCACAGGTCTTCACCGACCTTCAAAGACAAGATGATTTGCATTTGTATACCAGAAATGCTGAACTGTTTTTGTCATCAATCAGTTTCATAACAAAAAGACAATTTGTTTGTCTTGTTATTTGTTCATAACTACTTTCCTCCATGATTCCTTTCTAATGAAGTTACTTACTGTTTTAACTGAAGCAAAGCCATTAAACTGACCTTTGCATGTGTTTTTGTGCACTCATGGCATATAAAAATGTAACCGTCAGTGTGATTTACACTTTAAATCTGTGTCTCTCAGTCCAGGACCTTTGGACTGGGACCACTTCCCTGCATGTTTGAGAGGAAACCCCTACAACACATAAATGAAATGAATGGCTCGTTAGCAGGCTTGATGGCAAAGTTCATTCATCTGAATCCTGTGTGGTGTCGTCAGATCACGTCTAAAACATGGAGGACAGTGCGATATTGTTTTTTCTCTAGAAATGTACTTAAACAGGAATTAAAACTATAATTTTCAGAATTTGTTGAGCTATCTGTAGCAGAGCAGAAAAAAAGCGAGACAATGGTGGGGAGACCAGAGAGCATATATGCAGCACATAACTACATTTTCTGAGTATCACATACACAGGAATTACTGACATGTAGGATATGAATATTACGTTTATGCAACCTTTGAATGAGATCAGGAGCCGTTTCTGATAAACTTCCTGAAGCACTGACATTTATGTCAATTTTATCTAAAGCATAATGAGTTTGTTTATATAAAAAGTATATGAAATAAAAATTGAGCATGGCTCAAGTAGCATTTGCATATTTAAGATTTTAAATGCGTTCTACTTCTTAGTTTATTATTACATATGAATAGATTTAAGTAATAATTTATTCATGTGCATATTTATAGTGTACTCTGGTTGAAATGCATTTATTACCTCTGAATAATTAGTTACTGTGGTTATTTGTTAATTACAGATGTCATACATTAATTAAATCTTTTGCTTTTATGGTGTTTTCTGTTTGTGGGCTGTTCATTGTCCATTTAGAATTTAGGATGCAATAATGCAGTAAAGCAGTAATTTGATATTTGCTAACTTATAAAAGGTCTAAGTTTGAGCTAATCTGGTGCTTTAAAACAGGGAGAGAACTTCTCAGTTCTGCTCTTCATCTTCATCAAATCCATTTTCCTTACAAATATGCCACTGATATAAAAAGGGAAATTAAACAGGCGGGCCAGTGATACAGGACTTATTGACAACAAGCATTATTATAACAAATAACTTAGGTGATGACATATTTGGCAGGGCTTTTGTAACTTGGGCTTTCCAAACACACATTTGTTTGGCTGTTGTGCTGCATTAATGTTTTTAGTAACATGTTAGGACTGTCAGAGGTCAATGAAGAACGTATTCCTCCTATTATGATGCTCATTATCAGTTCTGAAGTAATCTGTCCTTATGTGGTACTGCTTTGCATTTTCACCACTGTGCTACCATTTCAACCTCTGCCTTTGGATTTTCATCTCTGTAATCCGCTTTGCAAAATGAAGGATATGTTAGCCCCTCCGTGGACTGGTGAGGTGGATCGGGGAGCTCAGCCCCATATCCAATACGTGAGCTATGACAATATCAGTCCCAGATACGGATATTGGATCGGACTGGTCCAAACTCTGTAAGTAATGATCCTTGGATCTTCCCATGATTACTTCTCACACCTGACCAACATGCCTGCCACCAATCGTATGTGCGATGTATGGGCTTGGCAGTAATTTTGTTCGGTTTCACTCCTGCTTGATCTCCTCACAAACACTCTCTGCTCAGTCGCTCCAATCTGCCTCTGCACTCCTGCCCCTCCCCGTCCTTTTTCATATTCCCCCTCCCTGTGATAAGATACACTACTGTTCGGGTTGTGCCTCGACCTGCTGAATTTCAAATAGGCCCCTTTGACAAAAACCCACAGCCATGGTCTCGCTTTCCTGCTATTCCAGAATATTAACTAGTACTGCAGCAGTGCCAGAAATCCCAGGTTTACCAGAGCCCTGCTAACCCATTTGGAGCATTAGAGAAGACATATAATATTAATTTACAGCACACAATTTCATACAAAGGACTACACTTTATTTAACTCCTCAATTTATAAATTGAGCTTTTCTCCCAAAGCAACTATGTGCTATTTTCCTTGATGGCGTAACTGTGAAAAACCATTTTGATGCTTAGAAATATGTGTACAGAAACACATGTGCCTTAGTTGATAGACATCGAGTGAATGGCCAATACTAAGATCAGCTAACTGTAAATGTAAGCACACCTTTACAGAAAAGCAATGATCTTTATGCAGTTTCTGAAGTAGTATTCTGAAAATAATCATTTTCTTGACTTGTTGAGAAGCTTATTCATGTTCGACTCAGCATAAACCTTCTGTCTGTTTCACTTTTACTCAACTAGTTGGTAAAGACTGAACATACTACCACCAATCAGTTCACCGCACGACAACTTTCTCAAGTAGAAATTAGCCCACACGTAGCGTAACAAAAACCGGACACCTCTCTGAATATTCAGTTTCTGTTTGTTTCTGCACTGCAATAAAACAATCCCCACCTTCCTTACCTTCTCTGAGACTGCACATAACTTGCAACCCGCTACAACGATTAAAACAGAGGCAACAAACTGCAGCGGTGCTTCAAGTGCTGCTACAGCACCACGAAGCAACACGGAGGCACAACAACTGTTACAAACACACTTGCATCTTTTATGTATTCTTATCCACAACAAAGCTATTAATAAAGTGACTGTAGGAATGTAGGTAAATTAAGATATCTACAGATTACAAGTTGATACATCTGCATTTACTGGTTGTAACCTCTTTGCAAAGTTCCCTCTGCAACAGGTGGATCTAAGAATATAGTATGACACTTCAGCAGGCCTCATGACATTGTGTAATCACTAGTAAGCAAGCCTTGATGTACCATGTAAGGTAAATGTGAGAGGATGCTGGGGGTGTCAGAAATAGAATAACCCTCATTGGATGGAAGGCACTATATAAGTGAGAGATGCACGTTGCACATGGCCTTCCCACCACCCTGAGCCGTGGCTCTGTCTGTCTGTATATTGTTCCAATAAACCTTATGCTGTCATGTCACTACGACTGAGTCTGCAAGAGCTTTTCCCACAACAGGAACAAACTGCATACAGTGTCATCACATCACATCATCTGCAGCGTTTGCAATATGCATTTAAACCCTACCCTAGGTCAAATGTTTGGACACACTTCTACGTTAGCAAATTGTCATGTATGTAATGTAAATAAGTAATAATGTCTTGTTACCTTGTTGATCCAGGTCTCAAACGAGTTGTTGGTTGTTAGGAATAAGTCTGTAATGGAGAAGAAACAAAGAGGGAAACCATTGTTTAATATAGTGATTATGAACAAACTCACGACAAACTAAGAGAATACTGATTCATAATGAAGCAAATACTGTAGGTCACCTGGTATGACAGCACTGTGTGGGTAACACAGCTACACCTGGCCTTTAGCCAGCTTTAAACTGACACCCTAACAACCAAAAACTCTTTCTGTAACTGTGTGTGATCTGTCTACTGTCTGAGACACGTTTAATTTGCACCTGCAGTAAAACCAGGTCTCCGTGGTGACTTTGCAAGCAACATTGAAACAAAGATTAGCAGCGAGTCTTAGTGAAGGTTTATTTATATAACACCTTTCATGTAAAGGACCGCTCAAAGTGCTCATTTAAGTGAAGCAAACAAAAAGGAGCAACTCGTGTGCTCTGCTCTGCACGAGAGGAAAGACTACATTAAAGTGGCTAAACAGCAGCTAATAACTTTATAACTCGCCTACAAACTGAGTTTTCACAGCTTAGCAGAGAAAGAACCAGACGAATGCTTAAGTTGTTTTCTAATTCTTGTCTTTCATAGCTGGATTGTTTGGCAGACAGCTTATGCCATTTACAGAAAGTCATGCATATGAATGTAAAAAATGCTTTACTCTTAACCGTTTTCATAAAACAAGTTCTTCAGAACAGAAAAGGAAAGCAGGTGGCAGATAACTGTTTCATGTTCATTTGTTGAGGTTATAATCTCTGTATTATATTTTATAATAATAAAACATTTGCATTTTATTTCATTGAATTACTTGACATCTCATGTATTCAGTTTTAAAATAAATTTATTGCCAGTCATTTATTAAACTGATCATAAGAGATGGAAGAGCACATTGAACCTGATAGGGCGAAGCCAGTAGCTGCTTGGGCAACAAATGCTGCATTAAACAAATTATATGAGAACTTGTGTATTATGTTTTCACTTCTTTGGCTCAGTGAATATAAACTTTCGGAAATATATCAGAATGCAAATGAATAAAGGTGGAAAACCAGGTGAGAGGAAGAAATGATGGTGTGGAAATCAGTCTCACAGCGGCAGGATGTTGCTTAGATGTCTCGAGTCTTCACCCTGTGGTCATGCCTGTAGCTTAACGCTACTGGAATCCTATAACCTGCACTTGTACTCATATTGCCTGCTCTTGAAGCTGGAGGCTGCACTTCTGAAGCGGTTTCTGTGAGAGGATGTTTACTTTACTGATACAGTTTGCAGTTCTGCCCCGGTAATTGGACATGAAATAAACTGTGGCATTGATCTGCCTTAGGGCTCTGCTCTACTCAAACTTTTGGCATGTTTTGCATAAGAAAACATAAATCATCATGAGCTTGAAAAAAGGAAAATAAGATGGGCCACAAATGAGCATTAACAATGGAGACAATGTGTCAAGATAGTAGCAGTAAAATAAATCCTACATAAACCAATAAGCTTAAAATGCTTCATTCTAAATCCCCATTAATGTTGAGTGTGATGAGAAGAAACTATAAAACATATTTCCCACAATACCAAATACTTGCTTAATAAGCTTACACTTCTATGGATTGGCTTCATGTTAAAACAGAGCATAAATCTTCTCTTGTACAAACTATTTAAGCTGGATTTATATTGTGATGGACTCATTTAACCACAGTTAGCTGAGAAGGCCTTTCTGTAGGCGACACAAAAACATCTCACTGAGCAACAGTTCTTCACTGCAGTCAGACTCTCTGCTTTGTTAGATCCTCCTTTCAAAAATAATTTTCCAGGTTTGTAGTTTCCTCAAAACTAAACGAGACCTTCTCATTCATTTTACAACTTCATGATCGGGACAACTTTCACCTTTTAAAACTCAAATGCAGTCATATAGTCAACATAAGCATTATATACGTTATGTGTATGCACACATTCCACAGGGTTCAGTCTTGAGCTTTTTTGCATTGCTGTATATGTTCATGGACACACTGGGTGGTGTGTTGATGTTCTGGTGTAATCAGCCCTCTTAGACACATTCCAGCCGTGATTGGCTGATTAGCTTAGATGCTGCTGTGTCAGTGAGAGCTGCACAGAAGGATCTTTATCTTGTAAACACTTAACATTGCCTCTGTAAGGAACTTCTTCTCTGCACATTACTTCTGACTCATCTCTTCATTTTCTCCAGAACATGAAATTATTGGAGCAAGTTGGTTACTAAACTTCAGCCCGTTTTCACTTTGGCCACCTCACCACAGGTGACACTAATCTGTCATGAGAGGGACATCTGCACAGACTGAAAGGTTGCTTGACTTTTTAAACCTAGAAATAAGGTAATCCTGATACAGATACTTTAAATAACCCTCTTCATTGCTTTTGTCTTCCACCCCCCTCTCTTCACTAATTCACAGTCCTTGCCAAAATGATTCTATACAGCCTCATAAAGTGCTTCTAGCCACCAATATAAACCTAAGTGCTGCCACTATTGTTCACTTCAACGCACTTTTACTGTTCCAGGTAAATTTACTGGGCTACAAAATAGATCATTCAAGTTAAGAAATATTCTAAATAAAACAACAAGAGAGAGAAACAGAAATAGTTTATATCCACACGGCTATAAAGCCTCAACATTGATCATAAAATTATTCTTTAAATGCAAAAAATATATAAAAAAAGCAGCAGCAAAAATTAATCAAATCTACTGTTGTGATAGATAATAGTTCTTCTTAAGCTATTACTGTGTTTCATTCTTCTCATCTGAAAGATGAGTTCAGCAGAGAGATGGTAAAGTGATCATGAACATTACAAATGTCTAACTGACACAATTAAATAAAGTTTTTTTAAAAAATCCCCTCATTCTGACTCTGTTTTGGACAAGCACACAAATGAAAAAGCTTCACTACTTTTCATTTCTTTTAGTGGCCCAACCCAAACTCTAAACAGCACAGAAATCTGTTTCTCTTTTGTTTTCAGCAAAAAAATGTGACAAATGTGAGTCTGCGATCCTGCAATCCTAAAGTTAGGCACATCGATTGCCAAAAGAAAATGTACATAAGTGTGAATGCACTGAAATAACTGTAGATAGTGAACAAATACCATAAAAGATGTTAATAAATGTGTGAACACAAACACATTGCAGGGCACTATGTAATCTTTATAAGACAAAACAAACAAATTACACAACATTCCCCACATTAAAGGTGAAAGGAAAAGGTCTGTTATGGCATCATATATCACTGCACCCTTGATGCACACCATGTCCATACCCAACATGCACCTTTGCTTTACAACGTGGTTATGTGGAAGTACACCCATGTGATCGGTCAGATTAATATTTTCTACACATCTGCGACGGGGATCAGGAAGTCCATAGTAAGTGAGGTTTTTCTATGAGTCTGTGGTGGCAAGCGCCATCATGTATGCTGTTGTCTGCTGGGGCGGCAGTCTGAGGGTGAGGGACACAAACAGACTCAATAAGATCATCAGGAAGGCCGGACAGGTTGTGGGAGAGGAACCG
>JBAMHV010000001.1:28127679-28138072 GCA_037177535.1 Pseudomugil gertrudae
CTCTCCGGGTACTCCGGCTTCCTCCCACAGTCCAAAGACATGCACCTTGGGGATAGGCTGATTGGAGACTCTTAATTGTCCATAGGAGTGTGAGTGTTATTGATGGCCCTGTGATGGACTGGCGACCTGTCCAGGGTGTACCCGCCTCTCACCCGTTGTGAGCTGAGATTGGCTTCAGAACCCCCGCGACCCCGTTCAGGGAAAAGTGGTAGAAAATGGATGAATGGATAGTTTATAAACAACCTGACTAAGAAGTTATGTTTCTGACAAAAGGCAGCACATCTACACCCGGACACAAATCCTGTCAATTATATATATATAAAAAAAGGTCAGCAACTACCACTTTGGTTTACATTAAGTAGATTCGAATTGGGAGATTGGGATCCAAACTACTGCCATCATGTTAGAGATTTAAGTTATGGACTTTGGCGACTAAATCCTGAAAAGATTTCAGCAGCCCTGATCTGGCTCTTTGCAGGATAAACACATCCATGCATTAAGAGCATAAACTAATGGAGATGTCATTCTCCACCACTTGGGAAAGATGCATACATAATTGAAGTATCTAAATGTGTTTGTGTGTGGGAAGGTGGGCTTGTATAACAGCTCAGACCTTAAAGTGACATGTCATGTTGCTAGAAAATGTAGAATATGCCAAGTATGATGGCAGAAGCAGCTGCAAAGGCATCAATAAGCAGGCACAGAGGGACAGAGACACTTGTTCATGAGTATCTGGAGGCAAAAAACTCAAGATGAATGTGTATAATAATAAATGCGACTTACATAAACAAGCAACTATAAGGCAGAGGAATGCTAATTATTCAGATATATGGAAAGTAATGTATGATTACTTGATTATTTGTCAGCTTTCACAACCTCTTAGGCTGTTTTGTTTCAGATAAAATTATCTCTGCCTACAATTGACACTTCAGAATGTGCCTCCACACACACATGTAGATGTTCCCGATGAGGCGCCTACATAAACACACAAACACCAACCCCCACACTGCAGTTTTTATTTCAGCACATGATTTAAATGTCTGTGTGCATCTGTGAGTCTCTTTGTCATCAGGTTGTGATCCAGCCAATCAGCTATAATCAGCTCGTCCTTATTATGCTAACAGAATAATAACAAGTGTTTGGGCTTGAGAATGGGACTTAAAAGCCCCTAACACAAATCAAGTATATTAAAACAAACAAAATAAACCAAAGGACATACTGCTTATGGTGGGGAGGTATTTGACAGGCAGGTCTTAAACCATCTCTTTTCAGACAAATAAGCTGCAGAAAGGTTTTGCTGCTCCTGTCAGACCTGGTTCTGGCCCACCCTCTTATCCAGGAAGTAGACATTTTGCTATAAACTTACTTTTAAACGGTGGGGGTGGGTTTCCCTGCTGCTTCAGACTTATGCAGAGCCCAACATCAAGCCCTATATGATTCTGCTAATTAATCTTTGATGTGATGCAGGATGTGGTGCACCAGAAAAATTCCATACACCATCACGAACGTGGCTTTTAAAGACCTAAATGAGAGTACACACTACGGGCTTATTTTCCTCCCCTGATCTCATCGCCACCTTGCCAACAAAGTCAGCACGGCCTGACTGTGTGATGTGTTGCATACAACATCGTGTCCGATTTTCCAGTGGTGTGGGGGTGTGTTAGGAGGGGTTTGATCCCCTCAAACGGTTTCCAAAGAAACTTAGACCTCACTTTAATAATTCCTTTGGAATGACTCACTCAGGGAAATTAGATGGGCCATAAAGTTTAGATTGTACATAACAGACATTTAATATTTGAAACTATATATCTTCATGTGGGGTGCTCAGAGTACTAACTACCTCCAACACTGGAATATCTGGTGCCACAGGTACTACATGATCATGAAAATATGACCCCCCTCCCCCATCTGTCCCATTTATAAGTGTATAAATGCATCAGGTGAGTGGAGTAAAAGAAGAAAGCCCTGTACTCTGAAGGTATCAGGAGATTTTTGTGCCCTAGGGTTGTTTGGAGGGACTTTGTAGGTTGGATTTGCTTCCCACAGATGGCACCACATACCATTAGATTAGCACTTGAGATATTTGTATTCATAATCCATTTTAATACCAGAAGGAAGGTTTTCCTCTAAACATAACCATTTTTGTTTCCATCAACTGAGAACAGAATCTGTACTTAGATGTGTTAGGCAACAACTAATACACCAAACCCGTCAAAACACTTTTAATAACCAATTAATGAATGATTATCGGTGATTTGAGAGAACAAATATTTTCTCACCATTACTGGGCATTAAACATAACAAATCCCAGTAAATCCCAGTAAAATAAAACAAAGATCAAGTCCCATTAAACTCTGCAGACTGGTAAATGATTGGCCCTGCTTAATATGCTACATATTCCACTCCTTATCACTTTAGGTTCTAGAATGAAAGGAATTGGGGGAGAGTGGAAGAGATAAGCAGTCCTTGAGTTATTCATAGTCTTCATCAGGTTTATTAAGGGGATCTGAAGCAATTTAAAGGCCCCCACTGACAGACTCAAGCAGCATTATGTCTTTGTATTTCATTACGTTTAGCTGCAGTGTGTGGAATAAAGGCCAGGCTTCTTCATAAACATACCTCTACATAAACAGATAGGGGAGTCTCAGTGGGAAGCTAAGCCTCGGCAAACACCATGTACTTTCTTTGTCTCTCCATCATCTTCTCTCCATCCAGTTCCCTCTGCACATACTGTAAATCCCTTATCTGGCATGCTACAGATTAGCACTGTCAGTACAGGTCAAAAGGTGAAATGACTTCTGACAATATTTTATGATCTGTAACCTGGTATAAATGACTGAGAACATTAGCAGTGAGCCAGCATTCTCACTACAATCAGTTCATTCCTAAGTACCTATAACATAAATTATACCGTGTATGCCCTGAAAAGATATGTCAAAGCATCTGCTGGGAGTGAGGTCTGGTTTAAGACGATGTGTTTGCTCATTTTTCTTTTGCTGGAGGACAAAATGCCAAACAGTAATCAAGGAGTAGTTTTTTTTATTCTCTTCATTAGAGAGAAATCTGTTTGCTGGTGTGATGAGACTATAAAAGTATGATCAGAAAGAAAGAAATTAAACTTTGGGTTATTAATCATGCCACGTGGAAGAAAAAAATCATTTGCTGGTTAACTAACTGTCAAATTGTGAGTCTTTCAAGGAGCAATTGATCCAAGTCCAGGGAACACTTAAGTTTTTCAAGATAGCAGCTGCTGAGAACCTGGAATTGGAAATCTCTTGCAGGGAATTACATGTATTAAGCAGAGTATTATCTTTTACATTACCTTGTCATTTAACAATAAAAAGAACCTGAATAATTGTATGTTCATTTGAATGAGTTGCAGCTAAATTGGAGTGATTATGTTCATTAATGATAATGACACTGCTCGTCTCTGTGTTGGTCCTGTGATGGACTGGCAGCTTGTCCAGCGTATACCTCGCCTCTTGCCCAATGATTGCTGGGATAGGCTCCAGCTACCCACTACCCTGAAGTGGATTAAGTGGTTTGGAAAATGACTTACTGAATGAGAGATAATGAAGCCTGATTCAAAAAGGAAAAAGCCCTCTTAGTTTGTGACCATCACAAAGAGGTTAAAATGCTTCCTAAAAAGCAGATTTAATGTCGGACAAACCCCCTTTTGAATGTATATGTTCAGAAAACCTGAATCATTCACCTGCACGCATCAGCAGAACACTTATCTGCAGACCACACTTGATGTGATCATGTCAGCATAGTCAGAGATTTCAGTGATTTCTGGGAGTTATTCATACAGCCCTTTTTATACACAAAGATAAGACATTGTTTTTCAGCTTTGGAACAAAAAGCAACAATAAAACAGTAAAATAAGGCTGAGAAAAAAAAGCTTCTTATGGAAATGAAAGAAAATGTAAAATGCAAAAAACAGCAACAAGCAAATTGTTATAGTACATAAAAAATACTTTTTCAGCACAGGCAGGTCTAAGCAACTGAATAAATTTGGGAATTGAGTGTGTCCAGATATGGCTGCTGTGGACAGAATCACCTAAGATGTCTGGAAATAATGTATTACATAAACATCTGAATCCATTCTGTAACACAGGCTTGCTCTACCCTTCAAACATCTGCTTTTACTGTGGAAATTACTGTGGAAAGTCTTAAACACAGACACATTTTCATATTTTGTCGCTGGGAGGTATTGCAATCTTATAAAGTGGCCTTCAGTAAAGATTCGCCACAGACTTCCTCGTGATTTTGACAATGAAAAAAAATCATGACAAAATGTTTGCAGAGAGCATTCAGACTGTGTTAAAGGGGATCATACAAATACTCATCCTTCAATTTGCTTCAATGATATGCAGCCATGTATTTATATTCTTAATGTTGAGCCTTCAAAATGCTAAGACTGACATCTTATCACATGGACCATGGCAACATTTCTTAAATAAATCTGCACTACAGTGGTGTGCTCCTCTGCTCTCCTAAATCAGCTCTGCATGTGAACAAGATGGGGCCCGATGAAACTTCTGCAGTAAAGCTCACAGACTGAGAACATCTTACAAGGCTATTACATGTGGAATCTGGAGAGAGGAAAGGTAGCGGCTGAGAGGATAATTTCAATTTAACAAGTTGAATCCATCCATCATCCATTTTCTTGACCGCTTGTCCAGTTCAGGGTCGCGGGTAGCTGGAGCCTATCCCAGCAGCCGTTCGGGCGAGAGGCAAGGTCCACCCTGGACATTCATAACCAAATAATCTCAAGGAACTTTACAGATATACATCACAACAAGCCATCTCCTTGTGCTCCAGCTGTCAAAGGAAAACGCAACAAAACAAAATGCAATGCCCTTCCTGAACATGCACAATTTTCTCTCTCTGATCAACTCTCCTCCTCCTAATCTTGTCAGATATTTTATCATATTCAACCTTTTTCAGTGATAATTTTACCTAAAATAAAACACATTGGGATTAAAAATGACTTAACTGGGTGCATGCTAACCCCGTTGGCTGCTGTAACTTAACTCTCAATAGGCTGCAGACTTGTGCAAAGTTATCCTTTGATGGTTATTCCACATTATTAGAAAGCACTACATAAATATATAGAAACCATTACTAATATTGGTGTGAATAACTGAACAAAAAAGAAGTCTAGTATGCCGTTATCACTGCAGAGCATTAGTGTCAATGAGCAAATTGGCTAACAGAGCAAAAAAGCAAGAGTAGGAGGAAAGGGGAGAAGGAGCGGAGTTGTGTTTGGAGTTGCAACTAATTAAGTCAATTTGCACCATTCCCCCGACACCGTACTGCCATGCTTGCCATGGCATCGCAAGCAAGCGCATGTGCACACGTGTACACACTTCAGTTTAATCCACCCACCGACATTATTCTTTGCATGTGTCCTTTTGCCTTCAACTTTTAACCACAACCTTCATCGGAGCTCCCTGAAAAGATCAGTCACTTTATTCTGCCAGCCTGCGCCGTTAAGCTCCCAATTAGCAGCTTGTTAAAAGCTCTAGTGAAGTTTTACAGAGCCGTAAGGGCATGTTCAGAACACAGCGCTGATTCTTGGGAAAAGTCAGGTCACTGCAGTCTCAGTCATACATATTTCATGGAAGGTCGCCATAAATACACACTGCCTAACCACAGAAGCCATGTACTAAACAGTAAATACTACAGAGCAGATGTTTAGGAACTGCACGTGTTCATCAGGGGTCATTTGATTTCTGTCCACTGATTCAGTCAGGGGTTTATGAAGAGACAGAGGACACAAGCTAAATCCTCAGGAGGTTTTAAAGAATGGGACAGGAAAACAACATGCCCACACAATGACATTATTAAAGTGTGAGTGCCCAGGAGACCACGCACCGTTTCCTACATTAACTGCTTTATTCTATCGATGAATAATAATTAGGTTTTTTTGTTTAATTGATTAAAAAGTGAGAACATAAACACGTTTTCCATGTAATAATTTCAAAATTGATTTTTGTGCCTAGTGTTGCATCAAGCGGAGGGTATTAGAAAACGTGCAGAGATGAGGGACAGCATGATTGCCTTTAACTGCAACTGTTACTGAACTATAAATCATTCCTTTTGCAATGCATCTTTATATTATGAAGAGAATATTCTTCTCTGACACATATTTTTCTGTGCAATTTGACACAACACAGTGCTGAACTGCGTTTCTATGGGGATTTCTGACAACTATATAATTACAGTCAGGAGAAGCTCAGAAATTAAAATACATGTCTAAAACATCTTAAAAACCCTCCACCGTATCTATTTTGAGCATTTCCCATCATGTTCGTATCTTCAAAAGTTGGTTCCTTTTCTCCGATCTCCTCTTTCAAAGCACGATATCTAAAGTACGTTATGCCTTTCCACAATCTGAGGTCAGCAGTTAAACTTTTCCCTCTTGTACTTGTACAAAGCCTTGTTGAGGCTGCTGTGGTAGTCATGGTTATCCAGGCAGCAGAGCTGACTGCTTCTGACAGCTAGCATCTCATCTGCCATAGTGTATTATATGCAGTGTGTTTCTGTACATGTACACTGTCACCTTGCTTACTGCCAACACTCCAAGCAATTAGGTGTAGATTCACTTTTGCCTGGGATGGCAAAAACAAGGAGGATTTTTAAAAAGACTGAGGACACATTTTCACAGAGATGAGGCTGGGGCAAGGAGACAGGAAAGACAAACATGCTAAAAAGGGAGGAAAAGAAAAACAGAAAGAAAGCCATTTTTTAAGTGATAGAAAGGAGAGACTGAGCCAGTCCTCGCTTTCCTTTACCTCTCTCCTGCCCCTGAGAGGGTTATTTGTTAGCCTGTTACTCAGCAAACAGACTGTGACTCTTCTGCCATGGCTGTCAAAGGGACCCACATATACAGTAAATGCAATGGCACCAACACACACATCTGATTTATTCCCTCAGGGTTGCTGGAAGAGGAACTTAAGGAAGGCCACCAAGCCAATCAATCGACTTTATTTATGGGGCTGCAGGACAAACGTCCAGTTCCTGTGTGTGAGACAGATAGAGTGATAGAAAGAAGTTGATTGATGCTGACGGTAATGAAGCAAAATGAGAGGGATGAAAACAGAGTGTGTGCAGTTGCTTGTTTTTGTGATTGTATGCGTGTATATTTGTCCATAGTCCTGCTTCAAGTCATCTTGCAGCCAATCAGTCAAGACCTCAATGTTTTGTCTGCACTGATTTGTTCTTTAAGCCCCAGACTGGCTCATGCTTCAGCTGGACAGAGGGAGTGCCGATGGAAAGAAACGACCATCAGTGATGAAGCAGATACTCTCCCTGCCACTTGGTTTGCTTCACCCACAGCGAGGGGTTAGTATGGAAAGTTAGGCTGGTCTGAAACCATAAAACTGAATCAATGCATAACCACTGGCTGCCACAATGCTACAAAAAGGAAATCCTGCTGGTGGTAAAGACTATAAAAAAATTACACAAGTAGCTCAACATCTTCTATTCTAACAAGCAAAGTCATGTGTGTTACCTGGTCACAACACAACCTCTAAGAAGGTGTAGAGAAGTTTCACCAGTATGTAGTATAACTATCACTGGTTATCTGATTGCTACTTTTGGTCAATCTGTTTGTTTCCATGTAAAACTGCATATAGAAGCAAAACCCTTTCAAGCACAACCAATATGCAATCTTTATCAGCCTCAGTCGTCAGATTATGAAGCTAAAATGATGTAATGTGGACAAATCTACACATAGAACAAAAAAAAAAACAAAAAAAAAATAATGTATAACTGGGAGTAGTTTGTATAAATTAAACACACATCAACAGTGACCAAGCCTTTTCTCAACTGCACATTATTCTCCCAAGTTTTTATTTTCAGGACAAAAGATATGGGCATTGATACAAACACTACAAACTATTTACATCTACATGTTTTTTCTACAGCTGTTTTTTGCTTTTACAGTTATTTACGCCATTTATATTCACATTTATCTTTTGTTGGGGTCACTGCATTAAAAAAATCTTCTTGGCTTTATTCCTGTCATAAAATGACTATAATTTGCATAAAGAACAACCCAACTTGTTCTTTGACATCATCAATTTAGGCATCTAATTGGTTGAAAAATGGACAAGAGGCAGCTGTGTAAGTATGTCCAGGTCATAAAAAATCCTATCAATACAGAAGTGGCACTTTGTTTAAATTATAAAAATGCAATTAATCATGATTAATCAATCTTATCATGATCATTCATTGTGGATTTACCTTGTAGTGTCTCTAAACTAACACTACATTTTACAGATAGAACAACTCCTGGATGGGATATAATTGACCGGAACATTTCTTTAGGTTACCAAAAAAGATTGATCACAATTTAGTCCACAGTTACACACTTTCATTTATGAGAATAGAAGTATTTGAATATAAGTGACAGCACTCAGATACAGCAATCTAACAGAGTTTTAAGGGTCAAAAGAAGAAAGCAGAACTTGGAAACATTTTCAAATGGAATTGTGTGGATCCATCTGATTAATCCGACTGCTGTCAAAAGAAACATGCTTCAGGAGGCAGCTTCAAATATGGTTCAACAGAGTTTCTGTGAGTTACCACATGGGAAGTCCAGAGAGCAATCCTAAAGCTGCAATACAACAAAAAAACAAAAAACAAAAGATAACCGTGTTCAGCAGAGTTCATTAAGCCAGAACATCTGAAAAAAAGTAAATATACGCTGCTTTCTGACTTTATGCAAATTGTATTTAAGTGTGTCAAAGATTCAGATCATTTTTTAATTAACCTCGTGGATGGTATTGTTTCTCAGGGCTCTTTGAATCACTAAATCATTTCGAGACATCTGTGATGATTAATTTGCCAGAATGATGTTCCACATTATTAAGCGGGGGGAAAAAAGCACCTTTCTGTGGCTGAAAAATGTGAAACAGCTGAATGCCTCAACAACATATGCTTTTTAGGCATCTTCATCACATTAATTTTAAAAAATATCCTGGTAAATACAGTAATACACTGATGTAAGAAGCAGCAAGTATAAGCTTTGAAAAGAATCACGTAAAAAGTGCTGTTTTTACCACCCTTTTACATCTTTTTTGTTCCTCATTCCAACCTGACTGGAGCTTTTTTTTTGCTTTTTTGGAGGTTAGTTTTTTTATTCTTGTATTATTCATTAATCCAGAAGTTAATCTGTGTGAATATGTGTTTGTTTATCTGTTTGACCAGACTCACTCAAATCCCCAAAACACCATCAACTTTCACTGTGGCCCCTGAACCTGAATAAATCATTTATTCAATAGTACGGATCTTAACCACTGGCCAACGACACACCCTGAGCTGCAGCACATTGCTTACTTTCTTCACTGGCACCGCTGGAAAACAGGGTTTTTAACCATTGTTCATCATTAACAGTGAGTCAGCAGGTTTCTGATTATCTTTAATAGCCTATTTGTTACTGGATGTGGGCTGATAGTTGGACAGGTCTGACTCTAAATGGGTTGGAGGCAGATTCTGTGTATGTGTTTATGGATAGAAAAAATGTTCATTTACATTTTATCAGTAACTTATTATGATGCAATTGTTTGTTTAACACAGAATCTATTAGTTCTTGACCAGCATCATTATGTTAAAAACACTAAATGTGTAGCTGAACCTGGTTTAGAGGACATCACCAGAAGAAGAGAGCATGCGGGGGAGACAGACACTATTTCCACACTTTGTTCAGGAACAATTTTCATCTTATTCATTATCTCGCCCATGTTCCATTTTCTCTCTCTCCCTATCAAACACAAAGTAGGATGAATGCTTTTCCAATATTAATCACTGTGCTGGTATATAGATTTTTATTTTATTATCAAATGACACTTTCTGGAAGTATTTAATGTGTCTACTCTCACCCAGTCCTCCTAACTCCCTGTGTGGCTTTGGTAGTATAGAGGGTGAAATTGATGCAAGCATAAAGATGTGTGGTGTGCATGATCATATATGAACCAATAAGTAACAAAAATGCCATGTTGTCTGACCAACACTGTGTGTCTGTGACCGTGTTCCTCTGAATCAGCAGTCAGCAAACCGCACCGAAACGCAGAAAGACAAGAGATGAAAAAAAAGAAATGCATCTGTACTGCCTTATGTGGTCGAGACAGGACATCAAGCTTAAGCTCTACAAGTGCACACACTTTATTTTTGCAAGATTGTCCCACAAATATAATCATGCCTAAAATAAAAAAGGGCTGAAATCCATCCATCCATTTTCAGCCACTGTGGAGGTTGGGGGTGTGTGTGGCTGGAGCCAATCTCTGCTGACATCAGGCAAGAGGCGGGGTACACCCTGGACAGGTCGCCAGTCCATCACAGGGCCAACACACACAGACACAACCATGCACACACACACTCACTC
>JBAMHV010000001.1:28139651-28158487 GCA_037177535.1 Pseudomugil gertrudae
GAGTTCGGTCTTGTTGCTGGGAATTTTATCAAAGGATTTTTTTTGGTGCTGATGGCTGAGGTGAAGGCCCAGCTGTGGAGCTCACAGCTCACCACTGCAATCGATGCAGCTTGTCGACTTATTTGCAACTTATTTGACCAACTCCAGTTTCTACTCTGCAACCAGTCAACCAGCTACACATTCCCAGGTTGATTCTCTGTTCAACATTGTCTGTTCCCTTTTCAAGCGGATATTATCAGTAGCGTCCAGTATTTGCTAGTAGCTGTATGGATTTAAGTGGTGACATTCCTTTTAGTGAAACCCTGTGTTTATGGTAAAAGCTTATTGGAGCTACCTGCTGGTATAGCCTATCAATTTACCTGGCGTGCAACTGCGGTTGAAAAGGAACAGATAAATATATTTTGATTCACAATTTACTGAGGAAGAAAAGCAACAGGGAGCTATAAAACGTGTGCTGATTGCTGGTGGAGGTGTTTATTAACTTCCTGCCGTTTCCTTCCCTGCTAAGAGAATGTGCTTCACACAGATTTGACATTGCTAATTTTCTATTCCAAAAACCTTGCCAAATGCAAACTTAATCCATCTATAATCAATTCTTCTTCTCGGCAACCCTTGTTAGGTGGCAAATCTGTGCTCTTCCTCCACCACTACCACATTATTAGTCAGACAATCAACAAGCCACTTCAACACAGAGGTGGTTTAATTGGATGCTACACAGAGCATTACAGTGTCTGTTGCCTAGCGATGGATCCTTAGCTAGTATTTCTGCCTTTGTGCATGCTTCTCCCACAAAATGGCATCTATAATTACTTTGCAATTACTACCTTTTCCTCAAACCAGGATTTCATAGCAGCTCATGCAGATTCCTGCCTTGCAGTCATCTTTCTGAATAGATGTGATGAGCTCCCCAGGAGTCAGCGAATGTCTGTACCAGATACATATCTCACAAGGGTGTGTATTCCCAGAGTATACCACTAAAATGAATCGGTGCATACGTGTAGTCATGCAACTTTCATGATTCAGAAGCTCTGAAGGCTACTGAAGCATGTGCTATCCAGCTTCTGCCGTCCTTTGAATACGGTTTTCCTCCTAATTAGAGGCCACTGCAGTGACAATCGAAACAGAACCTCCTACAGTTTCTTAATGAAACCATTGCATTTGTGAAGAAGTCTCAGTAATGTGTTACTTGTGTCATTTTAACTCTTCACTCTATGTTTGCGTTAATGACAAACAGCTGCAGTTAGATCATTTTTAGGGGGGTAGAAATACAAAGAAAAACACAGCACAACATAACAGAGAAGCTAAATAAATGGGAAGTCATTGACTATGAGCAAAGAGCTTGTAGGAATGCATTGCTGTGAGGTGAAGGACGACACCACAGAAAGAGATTACAAGGCATATGCTATATGTTCCAGTCACCTCCAGGTTGCTTGGCCTGAGAGTCCAATAAGCAGGCTAAATGAGGCCTTGACATCGGCAGGAAACAATTCCAGACTTTCCCCTCCCTTGCAGGCAGTGCTGATGTAGTGGGGTCAGCCAATGTACTATCATGAAACTGTTTACAGCAATGACACTGACTAAACTCCGATTGGAGTCATGACACTGCAGTGAAACAGCTCCAACCCTTCGTGAACCACAGTAACAGAATACCAGATTGCCACACTGTGTTGATCAGTGAGAAACGAGGAACTATCCAGACCCGAACTGAACAAATTCCTGAATGTCACTTTCAAATATCAATAAGCATAAATTACAATAGATTACAAACATCCATATCATTTATATTTAGATAGCAGGTCTTTTCCATGGGTTACCTTGCACCATAGCATGGTACTGATTAGTACATATTAATCATATTTATTAAAAAAGCCTGTTTCGGGCTTCAGATGCCCCAGATGGTCCAACAGATGAAGAACAAAGTGGGTTTTTGTTCTGATCATTTCATTTTTATGCATTTTCTCTATAGTCATTTGCACCAAATCTATGCAACACTGGATTAATAAAGATTAATGTGTTCATTATGTAATGTAATCTTAAGGCATTCCCATATGGATGAGAAGTATTAAAAACCTAGAAAATAAATATGCACAAATGATAAAGAAAGCATCTTCAAAACAGCCTTTATGATCCTGGTTGTTGCTTCCTGATAAATACGGTAACGCTAATGTAAGAAGCAGCAAGTATAAGCTTTGAGAAGAATAATGTTAAACATGCATTTTTTTTAATCTATCCTTTTACATCTTTCTAAATCCTCATTCAAACATGGTGGGAGCTTTTTTAGTGTGGAGGTTGTAAGGGCTCCCTCTGCAAGCATGAGCTTCTTTCCAGGAACAATGGCTTCCTCTCACAATCCAAAACACCGGGTACTTTTAATTCCTAATAAATGTTGGACGTGAACGTGATTGGTCGGCTGTCTCGTCCGTTTTATCTTGTGATGGAGCGACGACCCATCCAGCCTTTCATCAAACATTTTCTTCACATTATGTTGACAATTTGAATCTTGTAAAAGCAGAAAACGCAGCTGAGAATCTGTCAGACGTAACTGAATTAAAACACAACAAACAGGATCCAGACGGTGTTCAAAATTCACTCCCTCTCTGTTTAAGCTTCACCATGATGCCCCAGCCGGTAGCGCTTAGAGGAGCAGGTGGCTGCAACAGACAGTGAACCGATCCTTCCTAAAGACTCACCCGCCACCATGTGCACCCCCTCCCACTCCTCCTCTGCCCTTTATCTTTACAGCCATCATTTTCTTTCAAACCACCCGTACTTTCTGGCTCATTTTTTATCACTTCCTGCCTACTTTTCTCCTGCTCTCCAAAAGAGCATCCACCAGATGTACAGCTGGTCTTTCTGCACTGCTCCTCCACTTCACTATCAATGCACCTGCAAACTGCAACGTCCGTGCAGCTAAACTGCCAGAGACAGATCACTACCTCGTGTGTGTGTGTGTGTGAGCACATGAACAGCACAATGTGATTACGAACCTACATATAAATACAGAAATATGTAGGATTTGACTCTAAATCATTAAAATAATGGACAATATATTAAAATAACCCACTATGACACCAGTTTTTTTAAAGTCTGACACATAAAAGTGGTTGTTTATTTACTTTCTCCTAATCCTTTAAATATAAATTCAAATCTGATCTGGTTATACTATGACAGGCTTGGGAATAAAAGCTCACAGCACAGAAAGATACCTGCAGAGAGCATGACATGCCCTAATCTTTTCTGACTACTTTTAAGTTGAGGATTAGCTTCCAGAGGGGGGAAAAATAATCTGTCCATAAGTATAAGTGACAGGGCTAAACTTAGTGGGCAGAGGGACACGAATGAGACCCTGTACAACAAGAATAAGGTGGTTTGGCCATTCGCTGGGGGAGAAAATGCATCTCTCTTTTTATCCTTGAAAACAGAAAATCAGCAGAAATATTTATTAGTGAGGTTTTTTCCCAAATGTTCAACGTTCTCTCCGTAGAAAAGTTTTAATACGAAAACTGTTTTCCATCTTATAAAGTTTATCTGATCTGACAAAGTCGGGCTCAGTCTGGGAGGAGTCTGTTAACCGAGCAGCATCTGAGATGAACTTCTTTAACATATTCAGGACATTCACAAGACAGATTAAATGAGTTTATTGCCTCATTCTATTCAAAAGGTTCTGCTTTCAGCTGAAAGGACACACGGATCGCTCGTTAAACTGGTTGTTGTTGTTGTTAGTGACAGGCAACAAGATAATTTAGGTCAAAGAAACTGGATTTAAAACTAGGATGAAGCAGTCCCTATAGATACGTTTGAACTTTAAGTATCTAATGATATTTACTTAGATGGAGCAAAGAGCTGTAATAAAACATGTATAACATTCCTGTGTTCTACTCTATATTTCACTTTTCTTTTGCTGCACTCTGAGGAGAATTAAGCAGGAATAATCTGCACAACAGAGAGGATGGGACCCGACCTGCTACTAACCTGTCCTCTGGGTTATACAAACTCCTCTGAAAGGAAGTGGCACTCATCAATTTAAATTGACTGGAGAAACAAGGCACAACTTAAAGGAAAATGCTGCAGATGTTTACAGGAGACACTGCACAATGAGAACAACCCAAACTTCAAAATTCAACTCAGAAGTGCATCCATTTTCATCATCATCTCTAGCTCACATTACTTGTATCTCAGTCTTATATGCAACAGTACTAGTCGGACCTGTATCTTTTTAACACACTGGTGACACAGATCACTGGAAGAAAACACTGAAAGGCCAGAATGCAGGAAATGACATAAAGCAGCATATAGAGGCAACATTTGGGTCTAAAAGGAGCTGTCAACCTGTTTATTTTTCTATGGCTGTGATAATGTAATCCACATGTTCAAGTTTAGCAAATACCAATAGTGAACACACAAAGTTATCACCCCAAACGATAGGAACAATGATTTTTTGCTATCTCAGAAGCCCAAACGCTACAATACAATTAAAGGTTGGCCTTTACTGTGTACTTACTTTATCAAGCTGAGGAGAAAACTGATAATCTTTCAAGGAGTTTCAGCTCAGTATTGAGATGAGAGGTTCACTATGCCTGTAGGATTACAGCAACAAGTCTACATTTCAGGTGACTGCAGCTGAGAGAAGGGTGAACAGGCAACAGATATGGACCAGATGAAGACCTTGGTGGGACGTCTTCTTTTGGTCTGTCTTGTTAATGAAATGCCTTTTGAAACATTTTTGTACAGACTATCGTGTCACAATTGTCTTTTTTTTATCCTTTTCTTTTTCTAGAACAACATATAAACTCAAAGCAAGAAGCACTGGATCCTGTTTAAAAGAAGCCAGAACACCAAAAGTATTGTAAAAGGACCTAGATGAGGGCTCAGAAGCACTCTTAAATCCAATGTTTTCTACAAGCTACAAGGTGAAAATTAGTCTCCAAAATTTTAGAGGCAGTTTATCATTTTCACCCTAACAGGTCAGAGAAAAACCAAACACAAGCTGGTTCTGTTGAAACATCCAGTTACCTCATACCTGAGTCATAAAGCTCTGATTCATGCATGTCACAAAAAAAGACACAATTCATGATAACACTAAAACACACACACACAATATTACAGAATATCAACAGGTTTTATGTACAAAATAAGGCTCTTATCTGAAAACACCAACCCTGTATAAGAAGCTAATCTAAATCTGAAGCATATATACAGTCAAATAATTAGCATTTTATCATTGATATCACTGAACTTTCCCAGATTACATTACTCTTCATCACTTCAGAAATCCTGTGTACACAGAAGGATTGTAATCAATTCTATAAACAACCGTACACTGAAATTCAGCCCTCTTTCATTTACTATTGAGTGAGACAAGGTGAAAGTATATGAAAAAAAACAACAAAACAAACTAATTTTTCACTGAGACTGATACAACTGGTAGTTGCATGCAGGTTCCAGGAACACCCAGAATAAGCAAACATTTGCCAAGCAGCTTGTTCCACCCGTATTGTAAATCTTATGAGAAATGTGTCCACAATGTTGTCCGGATCACTCCCAAAATGTCATGTGATCCAAGTTAAACTAAGGCTCATTTTCAGAAAAGAAATTCCCAAAATCTGCCCAGTTTAACATAAAGTTACAAACAAACAGACTGATAAACACATAAAATCCTCCCCCAATGTTGGAGGTAATTAAAATGATCATAATTTCCTCACAATTTGTTTGGTTTGTAGGGGGAAAATATAATTTAGTGTAAAACATGTTTCAATAAAAACATTTAATATGTGATCAAACACACAATTGCTGAAATGCATTGTGTCACTAACACACTGCATCCAATTCTCAGCGTTAAACACAATTTAAATCATTAGTGACCTACCTGCTGTGAAGTCCTGGCTGAGGTCAATGAAAGCATTTGAGTGAGGGATGCGCATTTGAACAGGTGAATTTAGTGCATTGTGCCACACAGGAGTCCTAATGGGAAGAGAAAAACAGGATTTCAGTTCCACATCCCAGCTGATGCATGACAGCTGATTGGATAAAGTCAGGAAAGTTAAATACCATTACAACATTAGGGTATTTACCTGTTGGATAGACAGCATACTTCAGTATTGTGGTCTTTGGTGACTCCAAAGATATCTGGAATCATGTCCCCATTGAAACTTTTACAAAAAATAGAGAAATTAGCATTAACGGCTTAAGAGAAAAAACATCTTGGTAAAGAGTACAATTAAAATATCCCAAACCTAATGAATACATTTAATTAAGACTAATACTTACTCCATAACAAGAGGCTGATCTTCATAGGTCTTGTCCAGCATAACAAACCCAGTCATATCTATAAAATTAAGAAAAAGTAAACAAGCCCTGAGTAACAGCTGTCAACAAAAGGAGAAAAATCCAGAAAAATAATAACAAAGCTTAAATACTTTATTTCAAATTACAACAGGTAGACAAAAGCTCCCATCAAGACGTTTTGATCATATTTCAACTTAAAATTTCTGCAAAAATCTAAAAAAACAGCTTTTATTTGTTATTAAAAACTATCTTGCTTGTAGGATCTTCTTCAGGAACACCTCAGCAACAGCTGTTATACTACGGTGTTGTAGTAATTTTGCTGATAATATTTACCAATAATTGATGACACAATAGAAAACTTCAGAAATAAAGAAAAAACAAACATTTCTATACACATTACTTTTGTTCCCAGTAGTAAAGATCTGCTGCAGAAATCAATTTCTATAATCTATTTCCACTATAGATAAGACATCCAACTAAAGGAAAAGCACAAGTAGAATCACTTAATTGAAAGAAAGCAAAAGTGAAATTCAAGTACGTTATTTAGTCATATCTATCTCTCCATCTATTTATTATACAATAATAAGTGTAAAGCATTAAAAGAGGTCTAAATGACAACACACTTAAAAGTATGCTAATTTTGTGGTTTTTCAGTGTTAATCTTCACCTAATGATGTCTGGTTGTTCCCCCAAAAGACGTAAACTGTTGTTTTTGAGGAACCTATCTGAGTTGTAAGAAGGACGTCCATCTGAGAGTCTCCATCATAATCTCCAGGAACTACACTGGTGATGACGGTGCCCCTAAAATAAGAAAAAGGTTCATAAGATGATAACATCATTGAAATGTTCTGCATTACTTTAAAATGCTTTTCAGCTCCTTACAATAACATTTACTCATGAACACTGAAATAGATAATTTCTATTCTATTCTATAGTCATTAATGAGACGTTTTTATCCAAAGCAACGTATATAGAGAGAATAAAACAACACAAGTAAGAAATCAGGGGACAGCATAGATAGTGCATTTGATCAGAAACCATACTAAACACAGTACATATTATCCATGAAACACTTACTCTTTAAAAAAGCCGCTATCAATCTGAACTTTGGGTTTGAAGTAATGTGGTTCAGAGCCAGCAAATAATATCACCAGTTCAGACCCTGAAAATGGAAAAAGAAATTAGCAGAAGAAAATCTACAAGACCTTAAATATTGTGAATCACATATGTGTTTAATAAAATTCATTTGAAAGGGTTTTCTGAATAAATGATTCAAGCTCACTGGAACTGTCTACAAGAAAGCTGAATGGAAATAAGACTGATTACATTTTAAATACCACCTGTGATAAATAAGATAAGTAAAAAAAAATAAAAAATTTAAATAGGAAACATTTATGTGTCATGTCAAACTACTAAGCAATACAAGCCCACACGCCCATCGTTCAAAAGACCAGTTAATACGTACGTTCCTTGATGATGAAGATATCAGTCTGTTTATCCGAGTTAAAATCCCCAAAAGCTGCCACCGTCCCATACTTTGCGCTCCCGAAAAGGGCTTCGGTTACATCCTGAAGAGCAAAAACGTTATACTGTCCAAACAAAAGTAACAAAAATGCCAAAGTATTTAATGTAAAGAACCACATCCTTCTACAGCTACAGCTCCTCAAAACATCACCACCTGTAATACGGCATGCTGCTTTACAGCAGACAAAAAACGGCACTGTCTTTTGAATTAATTCCGCGTCGTGCAAAAAAAATGACTAATAATAAAATATGTCGTCTTGTAATTGTTTTATGTTGGAAATAATCCTTGCACAAAGCACAAACAATGAAAAAACGACATAGTTGTTTTACGTCAGTGTCGTGCTCACGGCTAGTTTGACTTTTGACAGCTATGTCAAGCTAACGAACGGATGCTAAAAGAGGAACAAAGCCGAGGGAGACGGAAGTAGTCATACAAAATAAAACAATATGACATTGTCGGGTTCAACCTATGAACTGTTTAAAGATGTTTTAACGTTTATGGTATATCTTAATATTTAAAGTGTGATGTTAAAATTTGTCCAAGGTTTAAGGACATTATTTGAAAAGATCTTACATTCATTTTTGTCTTGATTTTGACCGCTTATTTTGAAGGAAGACAAGCGGAAGCACTTTGAATCCTTAGTTAAAGTTACTCAGTGTAAACATGGCGAGCCTGGCAGATGTCGGCTGGAAACTCCTGGAATTCAAAGCCCGATCAAAAAGATCAGGTCTGACTCACTGTTTTGCATGATCTCATACAGTGTGATACGCCTTTATGTTGTGGCAGAGCTTGTGTTTGTTAAGCCTCTGTACTCGTGCTTAAATATGTCTCGATCTGCACATCTATTTGCCCACTACAGCGATGGTGCAAGCATGAAAGGTCAGAGGTGGTCATGGGCAGCACTCGGGGCTATTTTAGGAACTTCCTCGGTCTCGAACAACTCTTACATCCCAGCAACACTTTACTGACATGCTGCGTGAAAGTCTTATCTGCACAACCCTTTGGGCCTGTAGAAATCTGGTACACTGTGTACTCTGAAACAGTAAAACGAGAAAACATCCCATAAAATGTTTTATTTTTCCTAGCAGGGGAGGAACAGTATTCTTAACCTTTTAAAGTGAAGGAGATGACATTTCTATTAAAGAGTAAATATTGTAATTTCCACCTCATCAATAAGATGCACCTGTTCCCCTATCCTCCATCATTTTCAATCAACAGTTTAATTAACAGCAACTTTCTGAACCCACAACATTCAGTAGGCTAGTAAATGTCAGAAACTTAATTATGTAGTTCTTCTAGTTGTCTTCTTTTCATCATTACATTTGTATTGTAGGTAGGTTAAATTACCATGATGTTTTCCTTCTGAGATCAAGAGAACATTCAGTCTGAAGCAGAAAACATATGTTGTAACATGTTGCATGTTCATGATCATCATGGCCTCAGATTGTAATTCATTGTTAATTCATGCATGTCTAAAATCTAACGCTGTGCTACTAACTCCTTCCTGTGAATTGCAGTAGATTTCTGATTTATCTGAGAGAGACGATTGGCCTTAATTTCCCCTTTTGAGAATGGCTGCGAAAACCCAGCCTCATCGGAAAGTACGCAGACTGGGTAAGTAACTGATCTGAGGATAACGGTGCAGCTGGCCTCCGACACAAGGCCATATGGTGACTATGGGTAATTCACAAAAAGGTTTCAGCATATTAAAGTTGCCTTTCCTCCCACGTTACTCCACGGTGACAAAACCAGCAAAGGTTAATGGAGAAGGTTTAGTTTAGTGTTCATGATGGTCAACCCTGAGCTGTAGTGCATCCTGCTTTTACGGATGTCCTTCAGTATTTTGCAACAATTAGCATCCACCAGGGCCCAGTTCAACTGATTTGATGCAGTAAACATGGACAAAAAAATTATAGTGCAAACGAGCTGTGTGCTGCAAAGCATGATTATGTTCAAGCACATATCAAAGAAGGGTTCAAAGAAAGCTTCTGTAGCATTTAAAAGGCCAAAACAAAATATGCGGCCCTCCATCTTTGTGAAATAGAGGCAGACTGAAATGATCAAGATGTAACTGCCCAGTTAAACAGAGTCATTAGAAACATTGCATTAGTCAGAGTGATAAACAACCTTTGAGCATGTGTGCACAGAGCTTCTTTGTATAGAAAGAAAAGCTTATAGAAGAATGCTCATTAGTACTGTGCACCTCCAAACAGGAGTTTATGGTAGAGTGGCCAGACAGAAGATTCATTCGCTAAATGGTCCATTAAAACCTGGTCGAAATTTTACAGAATCTCCGTAAAAGATCGACTGAAGTAAAAATCTTCTAATCTGATAAAAATCTGATAATGTGACTGAAGTCAAAGAGGTTTATTTGTCACATGCACAGTTATACACAGCATAATTGTACAGTGAAATGTGTTTTCTGTACCTACATCCTTTAATAATAGAAGAATAAGCTAAGCTAAATATTTATAAAATAGAATAGAATAATAATAGAATAACTGATAATCCTCACATGGTTATTCTCACTATGATCAAACATTGTAATGGCCTAATGTTACTGGAGCATTGTTTCTACAGTAGTGACTGGGAAGAACTAGTCAGGAGAGAAGGAAATATGGAGCACTGATCAGAGTAATAAGGATCATTGGCATGCAGAGATGTTTGCACCCAGTCAGTTCAGGACAGGTTTCCAAAGCTTGCAGGCCCGTTTCCTTGTAGACTGCAGGATGTCCTCATTTCCAAAGCTTCCTCTTCACCAGAACCCACAGAATGCATATGTAAATGAGGGCTTTCTGTCTTTTATGCTGAATATATTCGGAGAAATCACTTGACGATTGTGGTTTTGTTCTGTCATTGTGGAGATTTATGTGAACATTTTTCATTTAAAAAGTATCGTTTCTATGCAAGACCTGAGAATCTGAAAAGATAGCACATTTCATTGGCTGTAAAACACATATTTAATCAAAAATATGTTTGTTTTTGTGGCTAAAACATCTCGTTTTAATACAGTGACATGATGTTCTTCCAGTCAAGCATGAAGTGGTTCTGAAGTGGCACCGAAATGAACAGACAGGATAAAAAATCTGTGTTTAGTTAGTTTTTTTAAAAAAACACCAAACACAGACTGTTCAGTTTTCCTCTTCATATGTTAAGAATTAAAATGGAATACTAGACTTCCATTACGCTCTTTTTAAAGTGTTATCTTTAAAAGGAGATGGATAGGCTTTGTCCCCTGTAACTTTTAAGCTGATGGAAATTATGCTAATTTGAGTAAAAATGTGAATTCTTCAGCACCTGTGGTATTGACCCAAGGTCGAATCCATTAAAATGCAAATCTAACAAAGTGAAAAGTGTCTGAAAATAGAGAAAGTCCTACTGAGAGGGGTTCCCTGCACCTCCTGCTCTCCTCCTCTCGGCGCTGAGGGAAATGCCGGGTTGAGTGTCACTGTACCATTTAAATTTTTTAGCTTTGGGCATGTATATTGTTTGGTCTGCTGTGATGCTGTGTGTTGCAGTGAAAACTGAATTTATTGAAGATGTCTCCTTTTATTTATTTTTTTCCTTTACATTACAAAGAGGTGGTGGTGGTGGGGGGGTCCATTGAGACATGCTGTTTTATTGAACCTTAGAATAAAGGATTGTCACAAACTTATTGGGCTTTTTCTTTAAAGACATTGGCTGCTTCTGGACAGACAGGTGGTTTGTGTTTAATAGATCTGTCTGTCCTCAGGTTCCATCTATGAACCTCTTAAGCTGTCCAATCTCCAGCGGGAGGATGAACCTCTGTGGGAGAAGCTGGACCGCTACTACAACGCTAGTAAGTACACACACTATAATGTAACTGAGAAACTTGATAACGTCTTCCATCATGCCCATATAACCACCAGCAAAGACACACTGTTAATAGGAACCTGCTTGTGTGTGTAGATTTTATTTTATTATTATTTTTATTATTTAATTAAAAAAATAATAAAAAAAACTACTACAGTTTCAGTTTCCTTCTGGAATTAATAAAGTATTTTTCATTTCATTTTGTTAATAATATCAATAAGCAACACTTGTCAGTTTCCAGCATCAGAGCCCTGTGTCTCTGACTTGTTTGGTACATATTAACGTTTATTTCTCAAAATGTCATTGCAGCAGAAATCTACACTTTCTTTTTTTTTTTTTTACCAAACCAAGAGCATCATGGTTCAGCTGTGTTTTGCTATCTGGCACTGTGGATCAGCCGGATGCTGTTTTGACTTTTACAGGTTAAGGAGAGCTCAGAGAAGAGACAGGATGCAAGATGCTTGTTGAATTAGGCTTCATTGGAGTGGGTGGGTGGGGGGGTGTCACAGTGCTAGTTGTACTAATCGGTGGTAGTGTTGTGCTAAGGTTTAGTTGTAGAGGTTTAAATGGTAGCAATTCAAGAAAAAATGTAATATATTTAAATGAGAGTCAGTTGCCGCATTTTACTTCACCATTTTCTTACATTACATGATTCACATAGATCTCATATCTGTGTTTATTCTATTTGTTCCAGTTTGCCTTAAAACTTATGTTTTGCTTTGCAAGTAAGGAAAACCTTTTTTTTCTGTTGAAATTCAGTCAACCAAGCCAACTTTATTTATTAAAGCAATTTCCAACAGCAACGGCTGACCAAAGTCCTGAACATAAATAACAACAATATCAAACAATAAGTAAAATATAATATAAAGCTATTAAACCAGTTAAATCAACAAAACAATACAAGCAGTAAAAGCAAGCTCATACTGGGTAAGATGGTGGGTCCTAGGTATTTAAAACTGGACAGTGAAGAAGCCTGTCTGACCTGGCAGCTGTGGGCCCTGTCCCATCTGAGCCTTCACTGCATCCTTAGGACCTCCAGGAACAGCTGGTCTGCTGACCGGAGGGCCCGGGAGGAGGGGTACATGTGCAGAAGCTCAGAGAGGCAGAGCAGAGTCATTCAAAGAATTTAAAAACAGAGATGAATCCTAAAAGGAAACTGCAGCCAGTGCAGTGTGACTAAAACAGAGGAAATGTGCTCCAGCATTTTACACCAGCTGCAGATGGGACAAAGATTTTAAAAGACACCAAAAGCATTGCAGTAATCCAGCCGTGATGAAAGCCTGAATAACGGCTTCAAAATCCTGCTCTGAACGGATGCTTTTAGCCTTTGCTTGTTTTTTAGGCTGGAAAAAGCTAGATTTGATTATTGCACTGATCATTGCCTATGTAGATTAAAACCTCTGTTCAGTTTCACACCCGGATTTGTGATAGCCGGTTACAATATTGTGCCAGAGGGCCCAAGTCTACAGACGAGAACCGACCGGCACCAGGACCAAAAGCCAGAGCTTCTCTCTTCTTTTCATCAAAATGACAAAAAGCCATCCAGGCTTTGACTTCTTTGAGACAGTCTAATAATTTTTGTGGGGAGTAAGAGTCCTTATGTTTTAGGGGGCATAAACCTGACCGTCATCAGCATAGAGATGGAAGGGACAATTTTGCTTCCTAATAACTGACCTGAGGAGGAGGAGGTATAATGAATGAAGCAAAGGCCCAGGAATGGACCCGTGGGGGTCCACTGCATAACAGAGGTGCAGAGGAAGATTGGAAATGGCCCAGTTTAATAGAAAATGTCCTCTCAGACTGGAGCTGAACCATTCCAGGGTAAGGAATGACTTTTCCTCAGTGTTCAGAGTCGTGCAGCTTTAGTTCACCTGTAAAATATCAAAGAACCAGACAACAAATGTCCCTTATTGCCGATCAGTGGAGACTGAACAATAAACTGTGTGAACAGATGACGGTTTAGTATTTTTAATAGTTTGTCTTTACAATAATGCATCATGAAGGCTTTAATCCTGATCCTGTTTATTAGCTTAGAACTTTATGGAGCGATCTTTCTTTTTATTCAATGCAAGGAAAAAAAGCAATCCAAGAGGAAAAAAAATGTTTTGAAAGGAAAATATATATTTGATAGTAATTATTTTTACATTAAGAACTAAAAAAAAGATATTTGAGAGCTTAAAAAAAAGTTTTGAGATAATTATCACATTTTTAAAAATATATATTTCTTTTAAAAAGTATTCAAAAACAGTTTTTACACTCAAATATTTTCTTTTCTGTCAGAGTGAAAATTTTATTTCAAATATAATTTCTTCTCTCTCGAAACTTTTTCTTCTCGCTCTCAAATTCTAAGTTTTTGCTCTCGATTCAGTTTTTTGCTATTGAAGTGAAAAATGTGCAGGAGGCGGGCTCGTGCTGCTATTGGTCATTCTCAGCATGATTGACAGCTGGATGGGCCTGTTAGAACCACATCATTTTTTTTTCCTTTTTGCTTTTTTTCTTGCATTGAATAAAAAGACAAAGATCGCTCCATAGTACTAGTAGGGTGTAAATAAATGCATATTCAGCACATTTTGAACACCAGCTGATGATTGACATGCTGGGAGCCAACAGCGAGCGTTTGATCACATGCTGTGTGGTTGGATAGAAAAGCTCAGTCATTGTTTCAGGAGCAGATTGGTTTTTTTTTATCTTGTCTGTGTGGCTCATTCAGATAGCATGTTCACAATGATGAGCTAAAGATAGAAACGCTGCAGTCTGCCAATATGCTCAAACCACAGCCAGTGTTTTACTGACATCTTGCATACAGTGTTAAGAGAAATCTGTGATGGAGGAATGTATTTTACTGGTAGATTATGTTTAAAGCAATAACTGCAGCTCTGAAATGCATTGTGAGCATATGTGAGCTTGGGATGCTTGTGCAGGTATTTCTGCTTAGAAACTGATAACACTGGTAGGAGGTAGCAAAGAGGGCCCAGTCTTTGTCTGCATTAAGTTCTGATCATAGCAGAAGTCACCAGAGACTCAGGAAGGGGAAGAAAAGTTTCTGCCTACAAATGTGAAAGGTCTTCTGAGATCAGGAAGTTATTGAGAACTCAGGAAGGGCGCATAGTGGGTGATGGATAGCTGGTGCAACCCAGTGCAGGTGATAATTCGAGGATATGTAATCAGTAAAGGAGGCTGCAGACTCACTGCAGGAGAGATAAATACACATTAGCACTGATTGCTGAATTACCAGCAGCTGGGAGTGCAACGCTGTGGCAGGGCTGCGACATCACCACTTACAGAAACATTGTGCAAGTCGTGTGCAAAGGATCCTGTGCAAAGTTATAATGAATTCTTCTCTTGTCCTTTTCTCTGTTGCCAAATTAGCACAAGCTAGATGTGGAAAGTGGACATCGCAGTTAGGAACACGGTGGAGACACGGCTCACACGGTTATGCACGGTTATTTTAAAACCAGTGTTTTATAGTTATGGACACAGCTACAGCAAAGGTAACATGACGGTACCAGCACGTTTGCTACAGATGAGGAAACACTTTCATCGCTTTAAAGAAGTTTAGAGCTGTTTCTATAAAATACATTTTTCCTGTTTTTCTTTCTAATGACAAACTGAACTCCCCCTCCTTTTCATTTTGCAAGGAAATCAATACATGTAGAGCCAGAGAGCAACAGAGGGGATAGGCCAAACACACCACTTCATCAAAGCAGATCGAGCTGGTTTTAGTATGCAGGGTATGTGTTGCCCCGGGCTGCATGTGTCTATAAGATCCTGCTAATACAGTTCAGCACGATGTCCCTGAGGGTCACCACAGTGGTCATAACTTCACTTTTCTTTGTTGCTCCCACTGAAAGTGCACAGTTCAGCAGACTATTTCTTTGAAATGTCGATTTCTTATGTTTTCTTCTTTTATTCCGTTTCTGCTCCTGCTCAGGACTAATAAGTTTACCGTACGTGCGCATTAGATACGTCATGCTCATTGTTTTCAGTGTGTTTGTGTGTGTCCAGTGTCATGACAAGGACAAATGTCACCGTTTCTGTACAGAGCTGGCTCAATTTAGCAGGTTCATGTGTTTTTAGTTCATGAAATAGTTGCACAAACCCAACTAACAAAACCTTCTGAGTACTATCACGTTGTAGATGCAAGATAATATGCGTAATACCTTTTCTAAGATGAATTTAGTGATGGATGGCATATATCCTCATATGTTGACCAAGACAGCTTTAGGCTTCAGGTTTAGGTCGGACTGAAGGTAAATGGCATGACACGGGTCGATAGATGGATTTAAGAAATACCCATCAGTTTAATTCTTCACCTTTAATGATCTAGTAGACAAGCATCTACACCAGGGTTGCTCAAGTCCAGTCCTCAAGATCTTCCATCCTGCAACTTTTAGATGCAACCCTGTCTAACACACCTGAAACAAATAGTTGTATTTCCACTGCTGCATGTCCTCCAGCCCCTCAGAGCTAACGAGCCTATTCATTGGGTTCAGCTGTGTTGGACAATGGAAGCATCTAAAAGTTGCAGGATGGTAGATGTTGAGGACCGAACTTGGGCACCCCTAATCTACACACATGATGATGGTGATGATGATGGTGGTTCCACATGCTATTTATTGACCAATTTCAGACACACAAAGATGCTTTACTGCTGAAAAAAGTCATGAGATCATACAAAGCAGCTCTGAAAACATGAGTTTCATAAACAATGTGTGGTCAGAGCATGCAGGACGTCTTTGGGGAGAGGCTTCCAGCAGGTAGGATGGTGCATTTAATAGATGCACACCCCCACCCCCCACCTCAGGTTTTGTTGTGGCGAATGGAAAGAGGGTCACTGAAAACCAAGTTCTGTGTGTTGATCGGAGAAGCCTCTAAGACTTTTCATAACAAGTTTGTCATTGTTTCTTCTCCTGGAAGGACACATTTTCTCCTTTTTTGTATTTTTCAGCACCGCCACGCCGTATGTTTAGTGTAAACAAACCATGACCTGCTGGCCTGTCTCCTTCAGAGGAGCCCAGTCTGTTGTCTTTTGTAAAGATCACATAGAAAGCTGCAAAACTGAAGCAAATACATTAAGTTTTGTTCAGCTGGTGTTGTCAACTTCTCTGTTAGCAGTCACTGTCCTGATGAATAACAGGAAAGCTGCAGCTTATATCCCCCTCCATGATGTTTTGTTTACCCCCAAAATAGCAGAAGCTTACAGGGAGGACCCGTAACCACGTGGCGTATTTGATACATACAATTTCTGAGACATTTTACATCATTTTATGTTAAAACCTTTGCTCAAAATCCTGTTGAACACAGTCCTGATACTTGTCTTCTGCCCTCTAGCAGACAGCACAAGTCCACACTATCATAGTTTTGACATGTCACATAATAATAAATGGTAAATATCCCTCACCAAGACGATCACTGCAATGCTCCTTTGGATTCCAAAAGCCACTTTTTTACCTTTCCATAAAAACCTTGGATTGCTATCCTTTTCTCCCCCAGAAACTCTGATGCAACCTCAATCAGTTTGAGGGCATAAAGACTGGAACAGCCAGAAACAACTCAAATGTAGGTGTTTGTTTTAGTTTGCCAAACTGGTCTACGAGGACTCATGAAGGGGACTCGTGACATCAACTGAAACCCAGCTGTAAAATCCAAATAAAAAACTAAAGCCTTCTTCTTACTGCGAACCTAAATAAGCATCAATTTAAAGACTGAATTGCCCTATAGATCATTTAAAGATAGGCTACAGTGTGTAGTAGTTAGCTTTGCAGTGTAGCGTGAGGCTAATCAGTAGCTGGACACATACTTTGGTTATTAGAATTTAAGATCATTAATAGCAGCTCTAAAAAGACGTGTTTTGATGAGATTCATGGACAGTGTAAGGTCAGATTAATCAGGATGTCTAACATAAATGTCTACCATGGGTTCACCACAGAGGATTCATCAGGACTGCAGTTTCACCACAGCAGTGATGGCAACAGCAACCAGTTTGGTCATGTGACTGCAGTTCCACATCTTTAGGAACCAGCTATTTATTCCTCATTCTCCTTCACATCTTTCACTCACTCCATGATATTTTCTTATCAGATCCGAATGTTAAAGAATGAAACGATAAGATGACTGAACATTTGTAATCAGATCTGCTGAGGCAGCGAACACGGCCTAAAAACAGACAAAGGAAAACTCTAGTTTAAACTTTATGGTTAAACGGGGAATGCTTAGATTTTCTGCATGGCTCTCTGCTCAGTGCATCATTTACCCTGGTTTGGCTACGAGCTCATTTAAAGAAGAGCTTTGCTGTGCACTCTGGATGCATTACAGTGACAAACTAATGGGCAGCTTCTATTGAAAGATCTAAGGAGCATCCATTTGTCCTGCTGCCCACCAGCTTTGAATGCAAATGTTCCCAAACACTTTGATGTATTTACTACCAACATCTTTAGCTCCTGCTATCCTTTTCGCCTGTGCGCTCTGAGCTGGCTGGTGACACTGAATGGCAGGATATTTATTACACAACGTTGACAGCTCTGAAATAATTAGTTAATTGAATACAAATAAATTACTCGCACTGCGACAAATGTCTGAATCTTTTACATTTATGTTGCAGGTTGTATTTTAGTCATTTTATTTTTGATTAAAATAGTGATAGTAAAGAGTTAAGAGATCCCATGATGATCCCAGGTGAGAAGGATGTTTGAATTGAAGTTATAATTAAAGACACAGGAAAGAATTACATTATGTTTAAAGATCAATGAGTCAACAATATGAAAGTCTGAGATGATATAAAAAACACTGGAATAAAAGCAATCTGAGGATGTACTGGAACGCAGACAATAAGCACCCGGAGAGCACAAACTTCCACCAAGCATGCTCATTTCCACCCATACTGGATTGGCCATACCGGCCTATATGTTAGATACACTGATAATAAATCGGTCTTAGCTATATTGTGCTGTTTGTTGTTTGTTCTCTTGCAGTGATGGTAATATCAAAGATCTCTACTTGTCCCGTTCTGGGTCGTAGTATCCAGGATTTTACCAGGATCCAGATCTATCTTTGATGATCTTGTAAAACCTGTATTTCTTCTGTATTCCAGTCCAAGCACCCGGCTCATTTAAGGCGCTTTTCCATCAGTACCTGCGCGACGCGACTCTACCGGCCCGGGCAGTACGATATTGTACTGGACTGCTTTTCCATT
>JBAMHV010000001.1:28168629-28180400 GCA_037177535.1 Pseudomugil gertrudae
ATAAATCAGAAACTTTCCGTAGAAATCCACTTACGCCGCTTTTTGTGCGTAAGCAAGCTTTATAAATGAGCACCCTGTTCCTGATCATGTGCATGAAAGAAAAATGTCTGAAATCCACAAACAGGATGAAGGAAGCTGTGATGAGGTCATGCTGTGCTGATAAATGCTACTAGAAGCTACGAAAATTTCCCCTGTGGCTCATCAATGTCTCATCAACGACGCCCTCTCATGTAAATTAGATCTATTAAGACTTTCCTGGAAGAACCGCATCCCTTCAGATGTAGCTCCTTGCTCAGCTGTTGTAGGATTTTACTGATGCACTGAAGGAAATTCTATTTATTAGGAAATATAATCTTGTACACGATCAGTAACTAATGGAGGAAGGGTTTTACACTACAGCTGATCAATCAGACTGATCAGCTGATATAAAAGACAGATGATCTGTGAAATCAAATAGAAATTCAGTAGAATAAAAGCTTTGATGAGTTATAAACTGTCTTGCTTTTTTATATGAAGTCTGGAAGTGGACACGTGAGCGGTTACCTCACTCAAATTGGTCTCTATGGCAACGCAAACACACGGGGTAAACACGGTGATGCAGGAGAGCACATTCCTGTAAATGAATTTCATCACTGATGCGTTACTTTACCTCGTTACACTAAAAGTAACATCGTTACTGCAACACGTTGCTTTGCAGCATACCTCTCAGTACTTACCACCTGCACTGCTGGTCTGTTTATGTAACTTATTCATACTCAGTGGTACACTTACTGTTCCTAATATAAGTCAGAAAATTAACTTCTAAAACACTGAAATGACTCAGTGTTTGGTGGTTCTAGATCATATTCCTGTTGTAAATATCTCTCGTGTGTCTGTTCTCAGGCGGACACAGTCTGAAGGAAGCTCAGCTGAGTCTTTATGCTTCCATCAGGTTTATTCTCTGTATTTATTAAAGAAATATGAATACAATTAAATATAGTTGATTTAACATTGTGTCTGGATATGCATTTGCAGTTACAGATCAGACAGTAATGATAAAGAGAGCTCACCGGAAGCTTGTTCCATATCACGCTTTCACACTCTGCCAATGGAAACAAACCTAAGGAGCAAAAAGAGACGAGAGGTTGGAAAAGCTCATACTGGTAATCCATTACTGTGTTGAGCTGATACAGCACAACAGAATTAAACTGCTTCGTTTGCAACTTGTATAAAAAATGCATCTGGTGGGGACAGATGGAAGCCTCGTGTTGGGTCTGCAATAGACAAACTGATGTCATATACTATAACCTGTTTATGTTAAGAGAGGCGTTCTAACTGGTTTTATTATTACTACGGGATTTAATTGAGCCGATTTATTCCAGGCTTCTTAATCTCAACCATATATTAGACATGCATCAGATACAATCTCTATGTATTGTGTTAGTAAGGCTGCAGAGGATGAATATAAAGCGAAGGAGTCAGAAAGCTTAATGTCCTGACATTTTTACTCGCCTGTGCTCAACACAGCCCCGGTCATTGTGTTTGTCCTCATCTTTTGTGAGTAAAACAGCTGGATGTTTTACTTGCAGGTGTTTATCCTTCATCCCAGCTCCCGTGTTACATTGGCTTGTTCTGAAAGCTATTTATTATGTGTGAATGGTGTGTGTGATTTACAGTTTCCAGCTGCTGCTCCCCGCAGTGTTGGCAGCTGGAACTCGCCTCCTGCCACTGCATTTAATTCTGTCATGAACTTTAATAAAATAATGGATCAAAACAGTATGAATAGAGACCTCCCAGTGAAAGGCACAGAGCACGGGGACTCCAAAGTGCATGTACTGTAGAAGTAAAGTGGTGGCTACTGCTAAATTAAGGCTTGTGATTGTGTTTTTATTACTAGCCATCACTTCATCTGAGTTGTATTCATATTGGTGTTTTTAATAGTTGTAAATTTAAACAGCACTTTTTTTTTCTGATCTTTTTCTTTCTTCATCTAGTCAAGCTAACCATTCTGAACTACCAGAGTCCCACCACTGGCCTCTTCCCACTAAAAACTAACTGCAAGGAGGCAAAAGTCCGGGACTCCCTATACTGTGCTGCCAGTGCCTGGGCCCTGGCCATGGCATACCGGTTAGTATACCATTATTACCATTAAGCAATACACCACTGAGCATTTGTGTTGGAAATCTGTGCTGTCACTACTACTGTGTGGGATTTCTTCTTCTGGTTCAATTATTTCAGGTAAAATTATCTCTCTGCGTTGTTTCTAGTTTAATGCACATTGTACACGTTCATTTCAATCTGCACTCAGTATGCTAATGTTAGCCTTCATATTAAATAATGTGCTGGTCGTTAAGCTTTTTTCATGACTAATTGTGTTAATTAACTGATGTGCTTTATGAGCCTTGCATAAATACACAATTGGAAGCGAGTCAGGCTGTACATAAATGTGTTAATACTGAAGTTAATACAAACATGTCAGTGTTTCTGGCTGCCTTCTTAACTATTGACACTTGCAACCAGAGTGAGTGCAGTATGGATTCCCCAGCATGGATATGATCTACACACACTTTGACATTCATATGGGGCAGCTGAAGCAAATTTTAGAGCATAATATCCAAAATGATAATTAGCAAACTATGTAGTGATACAGCTACCAGCTGCTTACAGGCTCATTATGAGACTGGGATAACTGGATCAGGTTGATCTTATGGGGAGTTTTCTGAACAACCCAGCGGATGGGGAGCAGTGTGAAAGAAACACACACAGGAGATTCAAGTAAAAGTCCAGAACAAAAAGCAGCTTATACCGTTTACGTATGACGATGAGACGTGAACCTGGGTGCTGCAGGGCATCTCTGCAACCCAGCGTTAGTCTGTGTTCCTGTTTTATGCAAATGAAAAGTCACTGAGCAGAACAGGATAGGTTTTTGGATCTGTTTTAATCTTATATGAGAGCAGGGAAATGTGTAAAACCTGCAGGGCTTTGGCTCCAGAAACCTGGACTTGTCTACCCCTGGTTTAACCCACAGGCCAGCACCACCATATAAAAGAGCACTAACAGTACTACACGTGGTTTTACTTATTTAACCATTTTTCAGCAAAACATTTTAGTATTATAACAGTATTCTTGATGTAAAATGTAATTATATTTACTTTTAAACAATGAAATGTTTGTCAGTTACATTTTAGTATATATTTTTAAATAAATTTGCTCCTTATTGATTTCAATAACCCTATTTTTCATATTAAAAAACAAGAATACAGAGGAAAGGTTATTACACCTCAAACCAGCTAAATCTGCCATTATTGATTATTGATAGTCACATTTCAGTCACATCACAACTTTATCAGCCAGATAATGTATACCTTGTCCTTTTTTTAATGTTAGTGTGTGTGTGTGTGTGTGTGTGTGTGTGTGTGTGTGTGTGTCATGTACATGGCCATTTTTTGTTGCTTTTTGGGAAAGAAGAAAGCCCAGTGTCCTGGACAGCTTTGTGCTGGCTGTGCAGTATTTGTGTGACTACATGAATTAACCGTAATTGGCTGTTTTTCCATATCTGTGCAGCTGTCAGGCTGTTAGTGGTGAAAGTGGTTGCTGAAAGAGTGACTTCCTTCAACATGATCAGTTCTAAAAAGACTAACATGAAGAGAAATAAAAGGCTGTTTCAGACCAACATGGATGGACAGACCAGTCAAGTTATATCGGTTTTATATAGCTGTCTCCTTCTAAACTTATTTTATGTGCACTTTTTTTTACTCTTCAGCAGTAAAAGCATCTTCACTGCCTTTGAAAGGACAGAAGGGAGTCAGACTGGGAAGAAGGAGTTAAAGGAGAGAGACACTGGGAGGGCGGCAGGGAAAGAGAACAAACAAATGGGGAGATAAGTGAGATAGGAAGAAGAAAGGGCGGATGGAGAGAAGGACTGAGTGAGGAAATTAGATCGAGAGGGAAGACGGGAAGAAAGAGGAGGGTAAAAATAGAGAGCACTGCGGTGATGTGACCAGAGGCAGATCCCAGTCATCAGTCATGGCTGCCTCCTATTAGAATTGTCACTGGGATTTAATTAAGATGATTCTCATCTGACAGGCTTGGCTAGTGCCATTACTTACTTCACACCCAGCTGCTGCGAGTGTGTGTGTGTGTGTGTGTGTGTGCAGGAGAAATTCAATGACTAGACTTACAATTCGACTCGCCATTAACATCTATCCAAAGTGGCAATGAAGTTTGTAGACTATAGCTTTGACTGATAACATTTTAGCCTGCGATGTTTCGTTCTTTTTACACACTGGATGTTGTGTCGTAGCCCTCTAACCTTAAAGACTCTTGTTTTTCTTTTTACAGTTAATTAAATCTGAAGTGCCAGTTCGGTTACTGGAGCCCGTGGTCGTTGCTGCATATTAAAATTTAAAAGCTACTTTGCACTCTAGCAATGAATAACTGAACTAAACTTAAGACAGGACGATGGGGGATGTTTCCCATTTACTTTTTATATAAACACAATTCATCACAGAAGTTTAGGTCAGCTCCATATTTCCTTGGTCAGTAGCCAAAGTCATTATGAGCATCTACAACCTGACAGGCTCACTGCGAATGTGCTGACTCCGACTGTGGTCACCCAAAGCTGATAGATGTCTGTGCAGTATTGCATTTCAGCATTAACCTCTGTTCCTTCATGGGTCTGATCTGAATACATTTTGCTCTGACCTGGTGAATCGTGCCCTCACCGGGAGGTTTCCATGACTGCAGAAGCCGGCTTCCATTCACAAACACCTTTGGATGCCACAATGTTTAATTCTTAATTCTTTCAAGTAGTTAGTTCAGAGTTAGTTGTGTAGAGTTGAGGTAATACACAATGATTCACATGATTTAATCTAAAGGCACAGCAGAGTTAAAACATTGTGTCTGAGCTGCAGCCCTTTTTTATTCCCATTGTCACAGCCTAAAAGGTAATCGGGGAATTAACTGATGAGCAGTTTCATTCCCAGTTGTAACCTGTTTCCTCTGTATTTCATGATACATTAAGTACTTACTGTAAAGGGTCTGACGTTTATTCCAAGTGTTAAATTAGCATTTGGCGGCAGTTCATGAGAGCCGCCACTAGTCCAAATAGGTTTTAATGCAATTAAAAGGAGACCGTTTTAAGCCTAAAAAGAGCAAAGTAGAAGTGAGGTAGCACGGGTTTTTTATGGCCAAGTGAACTATTTTGAACCCTCTTAAGAATGAAGGATCACTTGCAACCTCGGCTCAACCAAAAGGTCTGAAGAGCCACAGGAAATTATTACAGTGGATGGAAGTGCCTTCACCATTTTGATTTGTGATACTAGTTCCCCAAACAGACAGGACATTCTGCTTAGTTCTGGAGAAACTTTTCTTTTTGACAGATGAAACCAAGATAAAATCATACAGTAAATAAAAGAGGTAGAAGAAAGAAAAGCAAGGACCAAGTACAGCTCATCATCTGTAAAACACGGTGGAGGTGGTGTTATTGTATGGGCATTACGGCTGCCAGTACAAAGGGATCATTAGTTTTTTTTTATGTGATAGAAGTAAATAAATTCACTATGAAGTTGTGCTTTCTACATGTATTTGTTTAAAATCCTGTTGGGAACCACGACGTGGCTGCACATGACCTAATTAGGACTTTATGTAATTTAGAGGGGAATTTTAGGTTTAGGTATATGTGATGGGTAACAGCTGAGAAAGTATTATGTCAACACAGACTCTCCAGCTCAATGAACTGGCTGTGTGAAGGAGAACTTGTTTTTACTATATTATGAGGATGAAAACTGAACTGTCCACAAGCTCAGAGGACTTCCTGTAAATGTGGGTGTCGGTGGTATCATTAGGCCTATGTTAGGAGGGCTGGAGCCTCCATACAATTTTACCCAGCCTCATTCTGTTCTGTGTCTTTTTTGTGTTACACGGACCTGCTGTCCGCTATGGAGGGTGACAGGGTTAGGGTTAGTTATCTACCGCTGAGGTAGGAACAGTCTGGCAGGAACTTGGGATCCAGAAAACTGGAGTTTTTTAGGATTTACCTAAAAATGTGACACAAAAGTAAAATTTGTTTAGGCCAAATCAACCAGAGCGCTCCCCCCAAATTAAAAGGAGGTGTCAGATTTCCGTTAATTTGAATGGCAACGATTACTCTAGTAATTAATAGAAAGTAATATTTATAATGGTAGAATTAAAAAACTATTTAATGATACAGAGACAGAATTCTATGATGCTCCATTACTTCAATCTGTGACTGTATCCATGTCTGACATGTGAGAATAAGGAGAAATTTTCCTTAAAACTGGAAACTTCAGTCATTTATTTTCTGTCTGAATTCCAGAAAAAAGACACTGTACAAAGCTGTAAACATACAGGTGTCAGTGGCTTTATTTTCACAAGGAGACGTGTTTAACTTCTACATTATACTGAAGATATAAAGAAGATACGATGCTTACAATGCTTTTTATTCATTTGTCATTTTTGTGAACAGCTTATTCTAATTTTGCCTTAATAAATATTATATATATATATATGTATACATATTATATATGTTTATTATATTATACAAAATAAAGTTGATATTTTGTCAAAGCATCTCATCAAATTTCACTACATTCTTCATAAAATAAAATTAAAGTGAGAAAATGCACTTCTTATTAAAACTTTCTGAAGTGCAGGGATTGGTGCATTTAATACGCTCAGGGCTTCACGAGGCTGAATGATGATGCAGTAATTCCTGGTGGACTCTTATCTAGTTTCCTTTCTTCTTGTTTTGTGCCAGTGTGATTTTCTTCCACAACAGCAAAGTAAATAATACAACATGTGTACATAATGTTTGGTTTGCTGCATTTCTGATAAAAAGTTTAGCATCTATGTGATTATGTACAGATTTTTTCAGCAGCAGTACACTCATTAAAGTCCACCCACACATGTGGATGTGCTGGAAAGAACAATAGAATGATGCTTTTAATAAAAAAAAGAGATAATAGAAAGTCTGATTTTCCCACTACCTGACAGCGGCTATATTTTTATGTTTATATTAACTTTCAGTCCTGCAGGGTGGGTTCTGCATGCTGTATTTTGTCAGATTAAGATTTAGTTTTAGTCAGAGTCAAATTCATGTTCTGGGTAATTTTTGTTCCAGGGGGTTGGGACCAGTTGTGATGAGGTTAGAGAATGTGTTCATAACCAGCATTAAGAAGGACGTTTGCAGCTTGTAATTTGTTCCCTCCTGGCTTTCCAGACGCATTGATGATGATTTGGGTCGAACTCATGAAATGGAGCATTCAGCAATCAAGTGCATGCGAGGGATCCTGTACTGTTACATGAGACAGGCAGATAAGGTGAGTGTGGTATTCCTGTTTGTGCTCCCTACAATTACACAATGTTTAAATATGTCTTATTCAGGGGAAAGCGTTGGACTTTCCTCTTTCATATCACAGCAAATGAGTGAAAATCTTCATTGACTCCAGAGGATGAGATGTAAAGCCACCTCTGCAATGAACATCACAGCCCATGTTGTCTAACATATGGAAAGCAGAACCACATGTACTACATCATATGTCCTTATTTATACTTCTCAAAGCTTCAGAGCAGCTGTATGTGTGTATTGAGTACCTTTCTGTTTCATCTCGCCTCGACCCTGATGACCTCCTTTAGGGGAGAGCTTTTCTGTGTCTTAATTACAAAGCTGCGTTTACACAGTTAATTACACGGAGCTGCGTTTGTTACGGCCCCGTCTCCAGCGTTTACAAAGTACACGGCGTTTTTATCGAAGATGTGACATGGGGCGGCTGCTGGGTAAATATTACAGGAGCTGGGCTCTGCTGTCGGCTCATTGAGCCTGGAATACTCCTACATAACCATAACGAAAAAGTTAGGTGTTTGTTGCTATTTCAATTTCATTTAATACCGTCATGATCCCAATGCTGTGAATGCACTTCCGTTGTATATGATCATACTTTTCAGGTGACAGTTAAGCAGACAGAAACCAAGGTAGCATTAAGAGTATAAGCAAGGCTCTCTTATGTGCTGCAAGCTTAATAAATAACACAAAACTCTTGGTCCAACTCTGCAATCTCTGCACTGAATGCATAAATAACTATGCCCCTCACCTCTACCTATCCCTCTTCAAAGTGGCAGACCTCAGAAACACCCTGTTTGTAGTTTTTCCATTGACTTGCAGAAAGCACATGGCTTCCATCTTTGCTACTCAGCAACATTTCACTTTTCTCTTAAAGCCGACTTCAGTCCTCAGGACTTGAGTCAATATTTTCGGATTAACAGTGGATCAGATAACCGTAATCAGAAATTGTTTGTTGTGTCTAAACCCAGAGAATCATTATCTGAATCCCAAAGCTTTTTCCTATTTCGCTCATTTCTTTCTGTCCTGCAGTAAAATGACTGGGTTTTTTTTGGCTGTTCTCATTTTGTTGCAGTGAAACCAGAAAATTGAGGTAACAGATTTCAGATTGAAGCATAAAAATATAGCAGTTATTGTGGACTACCTGCCTCCTGTCTATGTCATCTCATCTCATTTGGCTAATGTCTTTTTGTCCTGGAAATAACACACCCCCCTGGTAACGGTGTAGGAAAGATGCTAGCATTTCCTGTTGTTCAACTGATGCACTTATCTTCCAATTTCAGACCATTTCAACAGCAGGTATTAAAGGGTTGTTCTAATTTTGAAGCCTGTGTTGGTGAATTTGCAGCAATCAGAAAAATAGGCAAAGTCTGGTGGTTCTGAGAGTTTCCTGAAAGTAGAGCCACTTGACACGGCGGCTCTGCTGGAGTAAAAACTCAAGGAGGGAGGCACTGACACTAAAATGGGTTTAATACAAACCAAAACGGCGATACCCATTATCCTCTTTCTGTGCACTCTCACATGCAGACACACGCATATTAGCCGCTGTGGGATGGCAGGAAGTGGAGCACTTTGAGTAAAAGTAGGACAGAGGGTCTCCACTCTGACCTGACTTTGCAGAGTGTGTGTGAGAGAGAGAGTGAGAAGGGTGGGAGACAGGTAAACGCAAAACAAAGGGCGCACTCTGAAAAATGGCTAAGAAACAAACAACAGCAGGGTAAAGAATAGAAAGTACTGGAAGCAGAGAAGTAAATTAAGAGAGGGAAGTAAGGAGGTAGAAAGAAAAATGAAGATGGCCAATGAGCGGGTGGGGTGCTTGATGACTGAGGGAGCAGTCAGAGAGGTGGAGAAAAAGGAAACAAATGAGGTAAAAATGGGACAAAGGGTCCAATTATTTATAACTGTGTGACAGGGCTGCCGGCCAAGCTGTGATTTAGTGCGTGCCGTCGAGTCAATGCAGCAAACTCGCACAAAGCATCTGAAAACAAAACATGACTAACGTGTGGTAGATGGTTTGTTTCGAACCGGGTTAGCCTTAATGTGACCCTTAACCTCCAGGAGAGGCAGGCGTCCTGATGGTACAGTACATCGTGAGACACAGCAGATCATCTGTGTGCTGCTGGAGCAGCTCTGCTTCGTTTCAGGCATTTTTTACAGTGTTGAAAGAAATCTGAAATCAGCAAATATCTAAAAAAGAAAAAAGGCTTTTAATGTTTCCTCGTAATGTGTTGGGGTTGTTGTCTGCTGCAGAGGAATACAGAGGCAGCAGGAGATATTCAGTGTGAGAAAACAGAGAGCAGATTTGATTTAGAGAGAAGAAATGAAAAATCAGTTGGCTTGACAACACGAAAATAAATTCAAGTGTTTACGCGGAAGAGCTGAAAGTATTCAAGAGTTTACAGTGATGGAAAAGATGGAGCCACATTGGAAACAAGAGTTTGCAGGTCAATTAATGTGAAAAGATTAGAAAAGTCTGAGGTGGCGAGGGAGGTATGAAAGGAGAGATGGCATGTTAAAGGTAAAGAGCTGAAAGGAATTCAAGTATCAAGCGAGGCATAAAAAATATTACATATAAAATACAGAACAGGAAGCAGAGGTGAATTATTTCTCTTTTTCACACACACACACATATATATATATGTATGTGTGTGTATAATGTAATGTAATTGAATAAGTTGATATCAATTAAATGCATTTTCATTGCCTAACAAATTTAGCCAGAAAAAAGAAGCGGTGAAAGCATGTGGTCATGCAGGCGTAGCGAGGGTGATCATCTCCTGCTCTGCCCTGCTTGGATGCTGCAGGAGGACCAAGCTTCTCGTATGTTCTTTAGGAGGCTAACGCTGCTAACGGAGAAGAGTAAACTACACATTCTTTTAACGTTACTCACCAAGACTCTCTGATACTTTAGACTAGTTCATGGTCACTTTTTCTTTTTATAGACTCACTGAAGGGGCCTTTAAAAATGGCTAAAAATGCAGCTAATGTTGCTAAGACAGTAGCGCTACTGCTAGCGATAGTAGTACTGTGTGCATCGGTAAAATGGCTGTACCAGAAAATTGTACGCCAAAAAATGTTCCGCAATTAAATTATTAAAAGCATAAATTTCTTTAACATGTTAATTTTCTGTTACTAATTAATTGTAATTAACGTGTTAAAGTTCCACCCCTACTGTATACACACACACACATAAAGTTTGGACACAAAACGTGTCTAAACTTTTGACTAGTGCTGTGTATATAAATCTTTTTCTTCTGCTTCCCTTTACCCTTGACCTCTCTCTAACACCATCTTTTTGTGTCATTCATCTCCGTGTCAGGTGGAGGAGTTTAAAAAGGATCCTAGTCCCTCTAAGTGTCTGCACTCCGTGTTCAACGTGGACACCGGTGACGAGGTTTACTCCTACGGCGACTATCACCACCTGCAGGTCAGCCCGCGAGTGCACAAATAGAAAAAGCTCTGCAACTATGATGCTAAAGATGTGAATTATGCACAGATAAACCAACGCACTGCTGTTTATTGGTGTCACGGTTTTATGTGAGTCTTCACTGCGAGATCGAGGACGTTCTGGGAGCAGAAGTAAAGTGGTTTTGCTTTCAGGGAGGAGACAGTGATGAGTGGGCCTTGTTAAAGACGAATATATAACCTAATTCATCTCCTGTGACAGGTTTATTTTTGAGTGCTCGGGAAAAAATGCAGATGCAGTTTTTCAGCCCTGCATTAAATAGGCACCCAAGCAGTTAATTTTTCTGTCAGATGTATTGACAGAGGTTTGTGCGGTGTCAGTCTGAATGGGCACTGCCTTGTAGTGAACGGTAGCCAATGCATCAAGAGAAAAACCCTTAACTGCAGGGTTAGTTGCTTGAAACATAGACATCCTCTACATAAGTCAGTTGTGAATGAGTTCCTATAAATATTTAGTCCCTGGCTGTATGTTTTCTCACTATAATATCACCATTATGTTTGATAGCAGCTAACAGCTGCCGTAAACTCTCCCCACAGTTTTTACAAGGACATGGAAACACGAGAATAAACGAGTGTAAAAATAACAGTGATGGTTTTTAATGGTCCCTCGCCCAGACTCTCCCTCCTTTTGTCATCACTCCAGATCGATGCTGTTTCTCTGTTTCTGCTGTACCTGGTGGAGATGATCTGCTCGGGTCTTCAGATCATTTACAACACTGATGAGGTAATCAACACACAAGAATGACTCCAAAGATTATCTATTTCTAAAGATTTACATCCTCTTTGTCCCATACAGATCTGAGACCTTCTGACCAATTCTGTCTGATTCATGTGCTGCTTTCCATCACTGTTTCATGTTGTAGAAAATATGTTCAGAAATGTTTGTAATAAATTACAACCTGAATACTTAAACAGTGTGTAAAAACCACTTATATAACAATTTTCCATTTCCTTTCTGTGTTATATA
>JBAMHV010000001.1:28184541-28196244 GCA_037177535.1 Pseudomugil gertrudae
TGTGCATGGTTGTCTGTCTATGTGTGTTGGCCCTGGATGGACTGGCGACCTGTCCAGGGTGTACCCCGCCTCTCGCCTGGTAACAGCTGGGATCAGCTCCAGCCCCCCCGTGACCCCGCTCTGGGAACAAGCGGTTGAAAATGGATGGATGGACTCCTCAAACCTCATTTCAAACAATCACCAGGAAAATTTCCCATCCTTGCAAAGCCGAATGAGACTTGAAGAAGATGGCAATGTCTCTGCAGAAACGGGGGCAGCTAGGATAGCCTTGCAGATAAAAAGCTGGAAGGATTGTTCAAATGATTACATAAATGATGAAAAGTCTGGAGAACAGTTTAGAAGTTCCTTAATGTGCTCGTCTAACACATATTGGTTTTGTAGGAATGTTTTAATAAACATGTAAAGTGTCCTCATACGGGAAACGAGTCACGGGGGTAACTCCAGTCATTGAGGACGGCAGTCCTGTTGGGAGTTTCCCTGCTGCAACACACCCGACACACATCAGACCTAATAAGCAGTCTTTGATGTCAAGCTTTGCTTATTGGGTCTGATGTGTGTCAACTGTGTTGCAGCAGGGAAACAGTGTAGCCAACTTAGCAACTTTCTCGCTACATTTAAACTTCTTGAAAGACCTGGGTCCATGCAACCCCGGCCCAAGACCCGCCCCCGGCAGAACCCAGAAAATGGGGGTGTACATGACCCCATTGTTACCCCCCCACCCCTCCCCTATGATTGTGTAATGTGTGTTGTATGCGTTTAAAATTGAGGGGCAGTAACCTTTCCCTGCCGGGGGGCAGCGCTACCTACGCAGCTCCACCCACCAAGCGCTACTCGGCCCCGCCCCCCCAAAAGGTTGTCTGTATGGTGTTAGTGTTTACATGTGTTTGTGGATAATAGTGTAATTAAAACTGGGAGGCGATCAGACCCCGGGTGGAGCGAACAGAACCATCCCCGGCCAACCCCAGCCAACACCCGGCACATGTCCCCGCCCCGACATCCCTAACGGTGTATATATTGAAGAGTGGGGAGGGGTGTCCGGGGATCCAGGTGCCCCTCCCCCCAGATTAGAGGCTGCCAGCAGCCCTAGGCACCACCCACTCCCCGGGCCTCCCAGGGCCAAGACGGGCCAGGGAGAATCGTTCCCACCGCCCGAGCCCAGAGCCAACCCCACCAGGGAACCGCCATCAGCCCCAGGAGGCAATGATAACCCCCCACACGCTGACGGGGGAAGCAGGGAGATCCCAGGCCCCCCTCCCCCCCCACGCCCACCAAGGACATACTTTTCCCATCACCACCTTCCGCATCCACACTGTACCACCCCATCCCCCTAAACACACTCACACCCACTGACCCCCACACTCACCACCCTCAAATTCAACAGCTTGACTGAGTGTGTGATGGATTATATGGACTCCTGTGTAGACGGCAGCATCCCAACAAGAACAGTGAAGACCCTTCATTAAATATTTATGTATTTAAAAACTACTACAATTAGAATTTCCCTCAGAGTTTAATAAAGTATTTTTAATTTCATTTCATAACCCCGTCCACTCCTGTGTTCACTTTAAATCTGGCCCCAAAAACATATGCACGAATTATATATGAAAACGCTGGAAGTGAAGTTGGTTACTCTGAAAGAGTGAGGACCACCAGAGTTACGGTCCTCATTAGAGTTAGAATATCTACTTTTCATTTAAAACAAACTTAGCTTTGACTGCAACTCTCAAGTGTTTTTACCGTTTACATCCTGTTCACATTAGGATAAAATAAATCAGTGCATTCCTCTGATCCTTCTCAGTGATCCAGAGGAGCAGGATGTGTTTAATAAACAGTTTAGTTTATACGTCAGTGATTCAGTACTGTAATTCAGTGTTTATGCAGACATGCACATCATGCTGAAGGTGTGTCTACATGTCAGTCTGTTCACAGCCCCCCCTCACACTTATTCAGACCTCTGTTGTCACCACACTGCTCCATCTTTGTAAAATGGCTGCCACGCTGGAGCGTGGACAGTAGCTGCACTGGCACCCATCATCACCACATAATGTTAAATTAGCCTAAATTAACCATTAAGGCTGTTAAATTTATTTTCCATTAACATTAAATGCTGTATGTCACAGCATCCAGAACATGCAGGGTTGTCTCTGACATCACTGTGAAGCTGAAACTGAGCACGGTACACCACCATATGTCTTTATTTTACTGTTGTTTTTTCCTGTCTGAATATTTGTACCATAATTATTATTTTTGTGTTAAAAGTCTTGTTCTAACTAAAGTGAAAAAATTACATATGCAGGACCAAAATGGTTTGATACAAAGTTTATGGCAGGGTTAATTAAAATCTTTTCTGCAATAATATAATTTTATTTTGAGTAACTGGTTGTAAACAAAGATTGTAGGAATAGCAATTATTTAATATCCTGTTACCTGGTGTATAAATGATTGGGCCTGTCTCTTACTATTTGCATTGTGCACCATAAAATAATTTATGGGGATGTAAAATAATATATTAACCTCAAACTTGGTTTTACGTAATACCTCTGCAAATGTTTTAACATGAATGAATTTAAAAGCATAAAGCACCAAGCTCTAAAGAGATTTAGAGACAGTCAGCAAGTCTTTTTTATTTACACGTCCAGTAGAGACATGAAACATCAGCATGAGGTTACAGTGATTTTCATATTTATGTGTAGAGTTGCAGATCAGTTCTCACTTTCTTTCTTTAGATGTGGCTCTTTGGCTTTGTACTCTACAGGAAGACTAAGCTGCTAAGTAGTTGTACACCAGTTTACTGGAACTATCTGCTGTCTGAGCAAGCAGCAGGTTTACATAAAAGTGAAGTAAAAACTATGATCAGTACGATGCTAAGAGGAGGCTCAGAATCATTTTCTGTGTCTGATTTGGTTCGGTTGGATTTTTATTTTATTTTAAAACAATACTTGTATTAAAACTCAATTCCTTTGTGTGTAGAAAATCTAATAAATGTGAAATTTGATGGCAGAACTGCACTAAAACAAAATAAAAGCAAATAATAAAAAGGACTTTTGGCTGAATGAACTGCTTAATGGTGTTGCATTAATTATCCTCATATATACACTTTTTAATCATTTGGGATCTGAGCATAATAATTGAAGTTTTGTTAAGAAATGTGTGATGAATACAAGATTTTAGCTGCTCAACGATCTGCCTGTGAGTTTTCCTAATTCTCCTCCTCATAAAGAAGACGAGTCGATAACATGCCGTGAATTCCAGGCTAAACGCGCCTTTATTTTGAGACACTCGTTTTAAAAAGAAAACACATTGTGTACATGCATAAGCTGCGCCCGATTTATAGGATGTGCATGTCCACACGGTGACATTATCAGCTAAAAGGGATTTTCCATCAAAGTATGATTCTCTTGGATTTGTGCTGATATGGGATTGATGTCTGTGGATTCATGAAACTTTGGGTCATGACTGAAAGGACAAGATCTTGAATACAAACTAATTTCCTCCTCAGCTACAGAGCTGTGCACTGCCGGCGTTTTGGAGCATCTTGGCTCACCTTTCATCCCCGCTGAATGTAGCATGTGTGTATCTGGGCGTCTTTGGGGAGCGCACTCGAAGCTCATCCTCATCATTTTGGGGACGTTCTGATCAGCACACTCTTGTTGCTGATGGCAGCTCCAAGTATCGTAAGTTACAATAACATTTGGCTCGGAATATGATTACGTTACAATCATGGCTGCCCAAATGGGATGGTAATTTCTCTAAACGGTGCTTGGAGCTGCCATCAGTAAAAACAGGGAATTACTACCCACAACACCGCAGGCTGAAGGTAATCATAAAAGCCGCGCCGGCATGTAAGCCGCAGTGCTTGGAGTGTGGGGGGAAAGTAGTGTCTTATATCGGTACATAATACATTTACACCATTTACAGGTTGTGCAGAATAAAGCCTAGCATTGACCTTATGAAATAACCTCAGTTACATCCACTATTATTACAGATGCTGATATCAGCCTGCAGGCTGTTCATCATATTTGGTAAACTGATAAATTCTTCTCCAAAAGCAGCTAAAACGTGCACTCGCCCTCCATGTCTGTCCATTTGAGAGGAGCTATTGTGCACAGAACGTAGCAACCTTTCAACACAAGCTGGATTAATTTATGTTGTTTACTGTGTTGGGCTCTTGTTGCTAAGCAATGAACCATGCTTGTTTGGAAAGACTTGCATGCATGTAAGTAGGTATGTCACATTGGCATGGTTATAATAGGTTTCATCCACTAGAGAGCAATGCAGAGTTCATAGTACAGTCAGTTTTCATAGCAATGTGACAAACATGTCAGTGATCGAGGACATCATGATTCTCAGAAAGAGACGTTGCAGATGGTGGTGGTTTGTGTATCCATAAAAAACAATACAGCTGCTTTTTTGTTCTATTTGCTGCTGGCTTCATCTGTATGCTTTTTAACATCAAGCTTAAATGAGCCACAATCTTGTTTTTGTAACGGTGTCTTACTAGCAGTACTCACCGATTTGCAAAATAGTGGCATATTGCAAACAATTGCTAAACTTTCAAGTATCTGCATGGTATGCTGGTTTTGAAATATTCACTTTTAGTAACTGGAATAGTTGCATAGACACAGACCTTTAGATTTTCATCTAGATGAGGATGAACACTTTAACCTCATGTATGTACACAGTGCGTGCTGTAACTGTGCTCAACCTAATTCGCATCATATGAGGTAAGAGCTTTTGAAAATGAACTAAACATATGATGGAGACCTCTTTTATAGCTAATTCTGACACCCTAATGGTTAGGGTTACGCTAGTAACAACATAGTAATTAGCAGCGGCTGGCGCATTGATGCCGCCTGCTGTTTTCAGTCTGTCTCAGTGATGCGGCTTGTCTTCTACTCTGATAGGAACAGTGCGTCCTCTAGCGGAATATTCATGAATTTCTTTATTTCTTTTCTTGAACTCATTTTTTTCCACTTTTAAATTATCCAGCAAGCCTGATCCAACCTCCTTGTGGGCCGGTTCCGGCCCGCGGGCCGTATGTTTGACACCCCTGCCCTAACCTGTCATCTATGATTGGAGAGTCTTATAGAATGATGTAATATCCTTTGTGGGAGTATACAACTGCAGTCACTGTTTAAGGTATAAGCACTCTTATTTTTTTATTATTTATTATTATTATTTATTTTTACACTTTTTTTTATACAAAAAATTATATATAAATATATTTTAGATTTACAATAATTTAAGTAGAAGCTCTTGTGGCATTTTTCCCACAGTGAGGAATCTTTTTTTTTATTCTGGATCCAGTTCTCCAATAAAATCTAATTATTTGTTTCTTATTATTATTATTGAATCTGTAAATAAAAGTTAAAAGAAATTAACAAATTACAAATTTACATTTTTATCCCATTTCCATTATTTATTTATTTATTTATTAGTTTGGTCTTTCTAACAAAAATGTAGATGCTCTTTCAAACTGGACTTGAATCTTTGTTATTGATCCTCAAAATAAGCAGGTGGAGGAAGTAAAAACATTTTTTGCAGAAATTATTTGCAGGTATTGAAGAAAGTTTGAAACTACCGGAAGTCATTTTTAACCTGTTAGTTTGAAGGCTTATTTCTTAATGGAAGCATCTTGACAGCACAGCTTTGCAACCACATGACCTCCATCAATGAACAAATAACCTCCACTGAGGGAGAAGAAATGCAACGGCTCAACAATCTGAATGGTGAACTTTAATGAAGATAAGGATTTGAACCACATGTTCAAACAGCAGCACTGTTCTGAGCCGGAGCATTGGGCTTTTGTTACTTGTTCCTAACTGATTTATCATCCAAGGTCGAACTGGACTCCCTCTCTTCCCTCAGTGTCTTGATAAAGATCCCCAATTTCTGCCATGGCTTATCTCTGGGAAGCATGTTTTTTTTCTTTCTCCAACAATCTAAGGCTATTGGCAGCAACTCGCCAAGATATCCTCGAGGAAAGATAACAAATTCAATGTGGTAAAGAGGAACTGTGTCTTGTGCTGCTTGTACATTCTCCCCTTGTGGCCATGCTTTGGATTTCCACAATTAGTGAGCTACTTTATCCTTAAAGTTGCGTAATACCAATCGACATGCTGCATGCAAATAGTAAACTGTGGTGGTGGCTCATTCAGAATGGCCCTACGTAAACGAGATCTGTATAAATGATCAAACTGAGGAGTCATTTCTACTCTTCCACTGCCAGTGGGCTGAAAAAGGCTCGGTGGAAATGAACTGGAAAGAATGCGATTTTGGGACAGGATTCATATGTCCATATCAAATCCAATAACTCTCCTTTTTTTGCCTCTGCCCCATGTTTGTCATTACATGCAGTGAAATGCAGGGTTTATTCAGAGTAGCTTATCTAATCTCATCAGCATCAAGGTTCCTTTAAAGTTTAACATGTAAATACCACTTCAAAGACATTGATGTTGTCGTATGTTTGGGAGTTTTTCATTTTACAGGAGCACAGATCAAATTGTGGGTGTGTATCTTTGCAGAAGGATCACTGAAACAGCATGGTATTATTCAAAATGGTTGCTCCCCCACTGGCTTGACTGACAGTAACTTAATGACTGGCTAAAAGCACAGCTGGTTCATTAGAAAGTCCTGTTTTATACCGTGTCCAATTTTTATTAAAAACCTTAAAGCAGCTTTATTAAATCGTTTCCACCTTAAGGACTGATAGATTTGGTTTCATTTAAAAATGAAGAATTTTCTCAATGCCAAATGGTGGCAGACCGTCCGTTGTTTAGAAGAAGTGAGCATGGCCCTGGGAAAATGTAGCAGAGGCTCTTGGAAACATGCTGGTCCACCCTGCAGATCAAATTGGTGGCAGTAAGGCACCGATTAGTTTTACCAAGCATCAAAAGATGTCAAGAAGAAGAAGTAATGTAGAATAATGATGTGTTCTGCTTCTCAGAACAAATAAATCCTGAGAATTAATTTTTATTTTTGCCAGAAATGACCATTTCAGCAATTTCAGAAGTTTGAGCTGGGAACTCTGGGAAGATATTTTAAATTTAAAGATGGCTGTACTGGTACCACTGTTAGGTTGTTGTTGTTTTTATTAAATTATTTGATATTGCAGAGCACCCACCCAAACCCATGTTGCACAGCACAACTCCAGGCGTACAAACTCCGTCTCCACAACCAACAAGTGATAAAATGTAGAAATAAGTGAACATCTGGCTTTGCACAGTGAGAGAAAATGATATACTGGGGATGCTCTCACACCAGGGGCCAGCCCACCCAGAACCACGGAGACGTCGCCCCTGGAGCGGCCATGCCTCAGGGCAGACCCCCAATCCACACCACAGCCTAAAGGCAGCAATGCAAGGGCCTTCAAGAGGACAGCCAACCCGCTGACAACGACCCCCACAGACCGAGTAGGCGTAGCCCCCAGTGCAGAGGATCCCTGTGAGGAAAACACTGGAACTAATAAAGTTTAAAAAGTTTAAACAAAACTAAGACCAATAAAAAAACACCTAAAAACAATAAGATAAAGTAAATATAAGAATTCTTAAGAATAAATAAACTTTGGTGACAATATTATATATTATTTAAATTTTTTTAAAGTAGAATAATAAAAATAAACAGCATCATAAAGTAAAAAGGTTGGTGTTAAGCCTCTTTTTAGAAACATCTATAGTCTCTGCAGCCCTGAGATTCTCAGGCTGTTCCACAGACCTGGTTCATAGTGATGAATGAGGCCTTGTAACTGTTTCTGCAGTGGGCTTGTTTGTGAAAAATTGCATTTATATGTGTAATTTATTAATCAAAATCACCAAAATTAGCAATTATTTGCATGATGCACATTTTTACAACGGGTTTGTGGTTATGCAGCATCTGTAGATGCTCATAATTTGGCCAGCTGGAGGGGTCCATTTGGAGGGGAACTACCTGGTATTAGACTTAGACTTTAATAATGCCTTATTATACCATAGTCTGGGTGAATACTCGATTCTGATTGGTTGCAAGGATCCATTCTGTAAGGCAAAATACCCAAAGAAGTGTCCATAATTTTCAGATAACAGACACCTCGGAGGGCATTATCCTGTTTAAACCATGGTCACTTACACAAGAAATACATATTAAGTCAATCATTAATACGATTTATGTTGTTGTTGTTTTACTGTTAAAAACGGTAAGAAATTCCAGTCCAGCATACATTACCTAACGATATTTTCTGACAGTTTTCTGATAATGTACACCTCATGAGGCATTATCCCTTACATTACTACACCTACTCTGAACAGCTCAATTCTGAGACAACTGGAACACACTGGACCCGACTGCATCCAGCCATTTACAGTCAGAACTTAAGGCCTGTTTTTCATCTTTTCCTCAGTCACTCCTAAATTATATCTGACCCAGAGGATTGAGCAGGATTATCTAAATATGTAGTTTATTTCCACTATAGCAGGCTTTAGCTAGCTATAGCTATAGCATTAACTAGGCTGCTCTCATCAGCATCTTTTTCTCTACCTGTTGAATAAAAACTGCTGTGTCATCATCTGGCCTTGGTGTTTATTACTTTCAGCTCCGTGTTTCAAATCGAATTAAATAAATACGGGCAGTAATATTTATTATTGTTGGCATGTGTGTTTGAGTGTTTCCAGTCAACTCTTTTGCAAGCTGATTTCTCTGTATTTGAAGCATTGATCCAGGCTTCGCTGATGGTATTGATGCATTTTTTTGGTTTGTCAGCAGAAAAACTGCCAGTCATCTGAGTCTCCTGCTAATTTTCCATCTCATTTTCTTTGCCAGATAGAAACAGAAACATGACAGTTAAACTGATTTATATTTATCTGCATTGCAATCACAGAATCCAGCCACTGTGAAATTCAGACCAAGATGTTTGTTTGGCTTCCATCATCTGCAGTAGACTGCAGCAGTGAGACGTTTTACTTTACTGAATTCAAACTAATTGAAATACTTTTTGTTGGTGGGAGCTGGATGACTCCCATGACTGAAAGACTTCACCAGCATCACATTTGTTTTCCAGCTTATTAAATGCATGACATTCTTCCTGCTGTTGTACACCATCACAACTTTTCCTGACTGCACTGTGTAACGCTCAGTGTGTTTTACCTTTACAGCTCGGTGGGCCTTGCCAAAGCTGCTCTGGAGGCCATCAATGGATTCAACCTGTTTGGAAACCAGGTATTTATTTATTTTTTCCTACGCACCGCTTTGTTTTCAGTTTGAATGTGTCACATGGCACGTGACTGGAGGCTGTCGTGGCTCTTTTACAGCTCCGTACATTAGCTTGATTTCTGTAATGCTTCCACCTTGAACAGAAAATAAGCGACTAAATAATAAGCTAAACTTGAATGGAAGCCACGTGTGTTTCTGATTAAATACGGCTGTAATTAGTGCTGCTTAGTCAACATACCACTGTTTGTCCAAGCGGACGTTTGACCACCAGCATGCTTGTGTTTGTCTCAGCAAACATCTGCAGACTGTGATCGATGACTACAGTTGATTCCCGTTTTACAGAGAATCCCCCAACCTGCTTTTTAAATCTTTCTTCTTCTTTTTTTTAACTGAATCCATTAGTGGATGTGTTCCCCTCTTTCTGCTTCTCTCTAAGACAGGAAAAACCAGCGACATTCATTACTGCTGCTAATGGATTGGAAAATGAAGCCCTGCACTTAGCAAACCCCCGCTCTCTTATCCTTTCTTCATCTTTTCTCCACTTTGATGTTGGCTTATTAAGCTGTTTGATGCATTTAAACTTGGAGTTTATGTATTATCACTAAATGTGTCCGTTAGGTGTTTCAGTAAAGTTGTTAAGTTGTCTTTCTGTTTTGACTCCTGCAACCTGAAGGGTTAGACCATGCCAGAAAATGGATTTTGTCTTCAAGCTTGGCTTGTTGAGTGAGTTTATGGAGGTGGCTGCTTTATGACCCGTGCTGTGTGAAGCTTCTGTACTTCTGTGTGTGTGTGTGTGTGTGTGTGTGGGAATAGAAGTGCACCAGCCTTCCAGTTGCTTATTAATGATCTCTATCAATCTTGATGTCCCAGCCAGTCTCATCATTGCAACACCAAATGCAACTCCCCAGCTTCTTAAAGGAGAACATTTGGTACACTCTGAACTCTGCTATCACACTTATCACTGGTGCTGACTCTGTGGGTGCGCATAGTGCTTGTACTGGACGAGCGGACGCATCGTGTTCAGTCTCAGGATTTCTCTTAAATTCTTGGCCACAGATGCAGAGATGGCAGATTTTCCTCCGTGTCACAACTGAATTAATCGGATCAAACCAAACTCCGGGATGTTGTCCAGTAAAATCCTAAGCTGGTTATTAGCTTCATGAAGATGTGAACACATGGACAGTCACATCTTTCACCTTGTTAGTCAGCATTTTTTTTAAGTATAATTTTTTTTATAAATCAGCTGTGATCATGTCCACTGTGCTATAAAACCGGTCCTAAAAACACCCAGAACCAGGACCCATCTAGTCTATTTTTCCATAGATAATGGTGACCTGTCTGAACTCTTGAGCACGTCTATCGGCTCTCGATCAGGACCTCAGTGTGTGAAAGCATTGAGCTGATTCATCGTCATCGTTCTTTTGCCTTTACACTTTAGATTTTTGTTTCTCTTTGTTTATTTTTTCTCCTGCGATTCTGTTTGTGCAAGGATGTTCTGAAATGTCCTTTTGAGAGTTTACTGTATAATAAAATAATATTTATCTGTGCAAAGATGCACGAACAGAAGAGAAAAGGGTGTTTTCTTCTTGTGATCTGAAACAAATTGTGGAGCTGAAAAGTGGATCCCTGTAGTCCTTTACTGTTACTGCCCAGCATTAGCTAGATGAACACTTACATTTTATTAATAAATCATATAAGAAAACATTTGTTTGACTTCACAGACCCCTACAGTCGTTACTCAAAGATGTTTTTTTTTTTTGGGTCGAGCATTTATGTGAAGGATAACAATGGCCTTGATCTTCCTCCGTTAGTACACAGTCTGTCAGACTGACTGATGGCGGCGTCCAAACTTTACAGGTGTGTTTTTAAGTGTTTTCCGGCCTGATGAGAATGTTTTTATGAGATCCCAAGAATGAGTTTAGTCATTGCCACATTGCACCCAGATATTAGTCTTGAAGATAAAATTTGAAGTAAATCAGCGTACAACCTCCTTTTTGGAAATATCCCAGCTCATGATGGTGCTGGGATATTAGTGGGATGGAGAAGGGCTGGGTACTGTTAAAAAACATTTTTAATACAGTTACCGATACCTTCACTTCAATATGATATTTCAACAATACTTTTTTTAATACCCGTTTTATAAAATCTGTTCTAACAAAAAGAAAATGACATTACATCCATCCATCCATTTTTTACCGCTTTTCCCTGAACGGGGTCGCGGGGGTGCTGGAGCCAATCCCAGCTCACAACGGGCGAGAGAGTGCACCCTGGACAGGTAAAATGACATTACATATTATCACCTAATGTTGACTTTTATTTTTTAGCTTTGACGTTCTTACACTTAATATTTTTTGACATACGTATAAATGCAGTTTTTAGTGCAGAAGGTAAGTTGCAAACAAGTGACATCTTCCTAAATTTACACTGGAGCACAAAACCGCTGCTCCTCCACATGGAGAGGAGCCAGATGAGTTGGCTCGGGCATCTGGTTAGGATGCCTCCTGGACGCCTCCCTGGTGA
>JBAMHV010000001.1:28199165-28210754 GCA_037177535.1 Pseudomugil gertrudae
ATATGTGTACATATATATGTGTACATACATATAAACATGTATATATATATATATATATATATGTATATATGTTTTATACTTGTATATGTAATTATACTTTTTCTACTTTCTGTCTTTGTGCTTATAAGCTTGTTAATTTTGCTCAATCCAAAATTTTAACATGAAATAATTAAAAAAACGTCCATGAAGTTTCCATCAGTGTTGAAGCTTTATAAATAGTGCAGGAGAACCTGCAACACATCCCTCTTAGGGCGTCTGAATATTGGATTGCCTACAAGGTTTTATGAATTTATTGTTCAGGCTTTTATTTGGTTGGCTCGTGTTTGTGTTCATTGTAGTTTTAAGAAACCTGTATCCAAATTAGGTTAATATTTTTTCTTTAAACCTAAACTTATAATACGTTTAGTGGCTGTGGGTGTCTGATAACAAACTCTCTGCAGCTGCTCATTTTAATACACCTCCCTTTTTCTGTGATCTAGGATCAGCTGTGTCCAACATTTCTCCTAAATACTAGCCTCCCATTAATATGTCGGGGGTTAATTGCACACGTGAAAGAAAGCAATGCACTTATGCAAGTGTGTTAGTTGATATAGCATCAATTCAGAGGTGCATTTCTCCACATGGTGCAGTTATGCTTCCCACTGCTGATGGCTGAGCAGCAGTGACCACAGGGATATGTGAGTCTCGAGCTGCAGGGAGGCAAAGCTGGAGAAAGTAGTGGGAAAATTGTTCCTCTTCTCAACCTCACCACTCTCCAACACTTTAATGATCATATTAGCATGTGTGTGGTGCTGGATGTGTCAGACAGACAAGCTGTCATCAGCCTGTGAGGAGTGAAATGAGTGTAATTAGATGATCAGAGGGGATTTTTAGTAACATGAGATTGATGTAAAGCTGGGAGGAAGGGGTGCATCGAGGGTAAGAGACCACTGTAAAGTGAGATTACAAAATATCAGTGTGATATCAGGAGTATTTGTGATTTTTTTTAAAAGAAATCATGTCCATTTTTAGTCCTTTGTGGATGCTAATACCTTCTTCCAGCTGCAGCTACTGAAGATGTTAATGTGCAGGTAGAGCTGTGAGCTTCCATAACAATTACCCTTTAATCAGACTGTACTTTGATTTAAATAAAGCAGTGGTGATGTTGTCGCTCATGCACACACAATCGCTCTGTAGAAGCGTGTTAAATTGCACAGTTAAACTTTGCAGGTTCATTTATTTATTTGTCTAAAGACACAAAGAAAACATTTCTCCTCTCACCAGAACACGGATGCTGCCTTGCTGCCGACCATCAGCTACCCTGCCTTTGCGGTGGATGACGACGCTCTCTACAGTCAGACTCTGGACAAAATTGTTCGCAAGTTACGTGGCAAATATGGCTTCAAGCGATTCCTCCGTGATGGCTACAGAACAGCTAACGAAGACAAGAATCGCCGCTACTACAAACCTGCTGAGATGAAGGTGGGTGTTTATGAAGTGGTCTGTGAGACGATATAGACCACCTAAAGCCGTCTTCACTTGTGGCTGCAACGAGAAACAACATATTTGTTGGAGTTTCCTTCTTTTATTTATTTATTTAAAAAGAAATCTGACGGAGCGGCTCACAGACAACACAATGCTAAATGTGCACAAAAGAAGAAGCTGATTTCAGCATATGGTGAGATACAAATGGTCTGCAGCGGAAAACAAATTAGTCAGATTGAGTCATGCATGTATTTTTTCCCCTTGTGTTTACATTCAGCTTTTTCTTTGAACTGCTTTTACTGCTCACATGTATTTTTTTCTTATTGCACAAACCCTTTTAAATGAGCTCTCTGCTACACGTCTACATTTCTTTTAACACCATGCTCGTTAGAAAAACATGTTTAGTTTTCCATAGAGCTATGCTTTATCTGAGTGGCAGTTAATAAACAAAACAATTCTCTATATGTAGATATCGTCCCATATGTTTTAGTTAAACTGACTCAATTTAAAAGAAACAACTGGAGACTTCTGGTAGCTTCTCTTACCATTAAAGACACCGGCAAACAAATAAGGCAGGAGAAATGAGGTTACTGAGTCCAGTAGACATCACAGTGAAGAGAAACAAAACCATACTGGAAAAAGCTTGCACTCTCGCTGGCGTGTGATCATTCTGTAAGAGATGAGGAACAGAGTTACTCTTGACATATATATTTGAAACTGCACGTCATATCTGATAAATACTATAAGCGGTCTATGAAACATGAAGAGATTTAACTTGATAGAGTCTGACAATTGAAAACTTTGAAATGTGAAACTTTGCTGACGTAAAATCCCTTTATGTAACTTTTTATATATATACATATATATATATATATATATATATATATGTATATGCCTATGACTTTGCCTCAACCCCTTTTTTTTATTTTAATCCCCCTTAAATTTCATCGCTCATCTTGCTGTGAGTTTATGTGAGTCGTTGCCGATCTGCATCTGCGCTCATACATATGTACGTATGTGAATGACCGTGCATTCATTGTCCTTTCGTGAATCCCCGATGATATCTGGTGAAATGACATTAACAAGTATTCATTTCACGATAAGCTCAGTGAGCGTAGCATGAGTGAATCAGATGCTGGAAACCTCCATACTAAACAAATCACTGCTTAGCTCTGGAGATATCCTCCTCGAATTAATGAGCAGAAATGCTGATAGAACAGAGGGGGTGACTGTTTTCCCCTACCTTTCAGTTTCATGTACTGCTACGGTTACATGGAATTTAAAGAGACATGACATTAATGCATGAGCAGAAAAACGTCATTATTACCGTGAAGATATATTGTAATGTGTGTAGGATCTTGAGACTGTGTTTGTAGAGCTGAACTAAATCAAATCAAATGCAGAGAAGAAAAAACACCACTGGATTTGCTTGCTTGATACACCAAAGTAGGCACTTGTGAGGCAGCAGCTCTGAGCCACTTTGCAATTAGCTTAATTCAATCCTGCATCTATTAGGATCCAAACACTCTAAGGCTAAGTATTATCAAGCTGTATTTAATGCCTCAGTTTCTTAAGGAGCCTTCTGTTCTACCAGCAAGCACACAGATTCATTGTTAAAGACATGATGCCAGTTAAATTTCACACACCCGCCATCACTCCTGCTGCCATCTCCCTTTCATCTTCTGATGGATGTATATTTACCTCGACACCATCAAAAGCTGCACCGCAAGACTGGAGAAGCCAGTTATATAAGTGGAAACTGGGCCGGCTGCTTGTTTATTTTGTAAGGCTGCAATTATTACAACAAGATTACAATTTTCCAGTTCTATATGTTTCAGACAAGCTGCAGTAAAATATAGCTGGTTTTATTAATAGCATACAGTAGGCCCTCATAGAAAGTATGTCAGCGGCTTGGATAAGCCACCACACAGTGATTGAATGTGATGCGGTGGAGACAAAAAGCAGTCCCAGGTTGGGCAGGAAAGGTTTCCCCCACAGAAGACATCGACCGACGTTGTTGTTGGTGTTTAAGAGAGAACTCACAGCAGGGCAGAGCCGGTGCTCCCTGTCTGTTTACCATTGACAGAGAGCAGCAGCAGCTGGGGTGACAGACAGTTTTACCAATCAGTCAAGCTGCTCAAGCACAAAACACAAGAGAACCCTGCGTGTTTACAGCCTCAAAGGCCACAAAAGCACAGGCCTCGTGGAGTGTCGGCCCCATCGCTCTCGCCCCGACACTAAACATTACCTTCCCTGCTCCTGCATCTCTTAATGCGCCCCCCTGTCCATCATTTTGCCTCCGTTCTCTCCACATCTGATGGCTTCAGCTGCTTCCCCTCATTGCTGCAGAACAGTTTGAGGCAGTGCATATCTGCATAATCATAGCGTGCAGATATGAACCATTTAAAGAAGCACATTCAGACAGAACTATCTGTACACAGATGTGTGTGTGTGTGTGTTTTGTTTGTTTTTCTGTTTGGATGTAATCTGTGTTATCTGCTGTCATTATCAACACTGACAAAGATGGGGGCACAGAAATAGTCAAGACAATAGACGTTTATGTATAAATAGAGTAACATACACAAACACACACACATTTTGTACTGGTGCAAACCAACACTAATACCAGTCTGCTGCTTTTTCTGGTCAGGCGTTAGTTAGTGTCTCAGTCAAGACGCAGTGATACTGTTTGAATGAGTGTAAACATGATGGCTTGAAATAAATCTGCCTCATTTGAATGTTCTTTTTTTAACTACACAGCAAATACCTACACACACATAAGGATAAATAGGATGCTTGTACATATCTTCTGGACATTATCCTTTTTTCAGGTACTCATGATGAAATAAAGGGAATTTAGATTTATTTATTTAGGGCTGCGTGGTGGCACAGTTGGTTAGCACTGTGGCCTCACTGGAAGAAGGTTGCTGGTTTGAGCCTCGGCTGGGGGGAGGTCCAAACAGGGGCCTTTCTGTGAGGAGTTTGCATGTTCTCCCAGAGTTAGTGTGGGTTCTTCCTTCCCTGCTGTCTGCTGGGATAGACTCCAGCTACCAGCGACCATGAATTATATAGGCGGTTAAGAAAATGGATGGATGCAATTATTTAATTATTAATTCTAATTGGAAACATGAGTCCACATTGTGGTTTCTTTAAATCAACAGCAACAAAAGGCCTCTGCTGTGTTTGGTCAAGTCTGGGCAAATTAATAGCACTTGAATACACCACGAAGGGCAAACTCACCGATCACGAGGACATGCAATATACAGTCACCCACCACTTCATTAGGTTCATTAGGTTCAATTATTCTGTTACGTGGCAGCTAATTAGTGCTTTTAGTCATGTAGACATGGTCAAGATGAAGTTAAACATCTGCAGAATGAGAAAAAAGGAGACTTTGAATGCAACATGGTTGTTTGTACCAGACATGCTGCTCTGAATGCTTCAGAAACTACTGATTTACGGGACGTTTCACACAACCATCTCTAAGAGTTTACTGAAAATAGACTGAAATAAAAAGTGAGCAGCAGCACAAAAATGCCTTGTTGATGGTCAGAGGTGAGCTCTGAGCACGAGTTCCAAAGGCATGCAGATTTACAATCTCCGTACAGCCTCAGTCTGTTGGGACCTGTCGGGGTGCGGTGTTCCCTGCTCCTCCTCCCAGATCCCCGGAGCAAATGGATCCAGCTGTTGCTGATTATCATCAGCTATAAGACCTGGGACTGCCATCCATTCAGTGCCGGTTCGTCTGCTTACCAGCGCCACCCTCCTGCAGCTGTTTTTCTTGCCTGCTGTTGACCCCAGCTCCCACGGCGGGACTGCCGCTCCGCATTGCCTCAGCTCCACATCCCCGGGAAAGCCAAAACCCATTTAATCATTAAACTGGCTGTTTAGCAACCATCTCTCGCCTCCACAAAGGTTCCTTCCCTGCACCAAAGCCACAACAGAGTCTCCATTGCATGATTCCATCTTGTTTTGTATTTCAGGAGTTCAGGATGCTGGTGGTGTAATGGTGTGAAAGATATTTTCTTTTCCTACTTTGGATCATCTTAGGACCAGCAGGACATGGTTTCCAAAAGAAACTGGTTTCTTTATCATGATAATGAATTCACTGAACTCCAGTGACCTTCAAATCACCACGTCACCCATACAGCAGCTTTGGGATGCGGTGGAACATAAAATACTCCTCATGGAGACAAATCTGCAGCAACTGTGTGACACTCTCATGTCAATATAGAGCCAAATCTCCAAACGTCTCCATACCTTGCTGTCCTCTGTTGTTTGGTTTCTTGCTTGTGTTGTTATTATTCTCTGTACGTTGCTTTGGAGAAACATGTCTGCTAAATGACTGTAGAATAGAATAGAATAAATTCCTGACACTATATATTAAAGCAGTTCTGAAGGTAAAACGGGTCCAACTTGGTAGTGACCTCCTAAAGTGGTCATTGAGTGCACCATGCATATAAAACAAGCCTGTTGTACAGGACAGAAAGAGCCAATAACAGATCAAACATTAGCTGTTCAGTCAGGAAAACCAGAGGGAAGTAAAATATGTGATGTCATAGAGTCAGTCCTGAGTCATGGTTGCATGTGATTGGCTGCTTTTCATTTCTATCCTCCACATGGTCGTGTCATGTAAGAGGTGAAGAACTTGGAACATGTTGATTTAAGTGTTTTGCCATTGGGTATGATGTGTCTCGCTGACCGAACCAGTACCAACCCAGTACCAACCCAGTACCAACCCAACATGTTGCCGACATTAGGTTTGGCTTCTTTAGGTTGACACATAACCTGCAAAGTGTTTGAGGGAGAAATGTAAATAAAAACTATGACAGTTTTGGTGCCTGTGCTGTTTATTTAATGGATCGTTGCAGTGGTTTTAGATCAGTTTAGTCTGACTGAACCATTCAGGCCTTATTTACATAAAGGCTCATTTTCATCCACCTGTTTTCTAAATATGCTTCATGTTATCATCCCTGTAAAAATATAATAAAAAACATCTTTTAGTGTCTTTTTTAAAATCCTAATTAACACAATTCAACTTTGTAACCTTTGTTAATGGTTCTAAGACATTAAAAAGACACAGAAAAGGGATGTTTGATATTGGCTTTTTTACTATATTTGATGTACTGATTTTGTCTCTTAACTTCCGATATTGATATATTTTTATGTACTCTAAGAAAAGGAAAACATAATTACATGTAAATAAGCTATATCCTTCACTTTGAAGCAAACATGTGGTCGAGTCCACTTTCAAGCTCTTCATGCTGCAAGTGATGAAGCGGTTTGATGATGTCACAGCCACAGCGAGTTCTACCAAACAAACAAACATAGCTAGAAAACTAGAAATAATGTCTCTTATATTTGGTCATTTTGAGTTAGAGACGTAGCTGAAGAGTTTGAAATACAACATTTACCTGCTGTGAAAAAGTTTTTGTTAAAAAAAAAAAGACAAAAAAAACCACAATACAATATTTTATATCTGCGGATAATATCAATATACCGATAATATCGGTACATCTCTACAGAGATATTATCAAAGACAAAAGGAGAAAAGATAAAATCAACCCGTATAAGTGATGACAAATGAAATAATCCTTTTAAAGGAATCAATTTAACAATTTATACATTGATTTTCTATCTTCACGTACTCCAGTTCAGGGTCTCGTAAGGAGAATAATAACTTGTGTGTCTTTGGACGGTGGGAGGAAACCTAAGTCATAATTTACATGTCAGACACATTTCTGTTTGATTCATACTTGATAAATGCTGCAGACACTGCATGCACCTCTACAAACAGAAGAGATGGGACATTTTAAAAAGACCTTGTTCGGACAAGCTATTACTATCTGTTGCATTAGCTTTCAGTGTCATATTCTCTGTCCTTTCTTTGTGCTGCACTGTTTCACATTCAGTACCTCTGTTCAGCCACCTGCTGCTTTAAATTCTCAGTCCTGCTCTGTGAAACGATTAAGTAATCATTTTCTCTTTGTCTCTCTCCAGCTTTTTGATGGAATCGAATGTGAATTTCCCATATTTTTCATCTACATGATGATTGACGGTAAGCCTCATGCTCTCCATTGTTACTGTTAAAATGCCTCCAGAGGGTCATTGGCAAGACACAAGACAGGCTTGTGGAATTTGACAGGAAATTACCTTTTACTGTTTGCCAAGTTTCACGCGATGTAAGACACATTTTAAAAAGATGTGATTTGTTAAATATATGAGTGAGCTAATGGGAAAATGTTCTGAATCATTTATATAAATCAAAGTTCAGTACAAGTTGACCCACAGTGCATATTGTGGCCTAAAGAGCGCCCATTTCTCTCGTTTATATACACATACCCGCATAAAAGTGCATTTTTAACCCTTTGAGTTCTGATCTAATACAAAATATCCTGCTTGGTTCTGAGTTTTACTCTGAAAAGTCAGCCTGCACTGACTGACTGAGGAGATTGTTCCCCAAAGCACAGCAACCCCCTGTTACTGGGAGCCAGTACCCGTGGCTCAGTGTATAACTGGTAGAATTTTGAGTCATGTTGGAAAGCTGTTTATGTTTATCACTGTTTATTGCAGGTTTCCCAGAGCGGACTTTAATTTAATGTTTTTCCACAGAAACTAACCGGTTGTGCTCATCAACTAGAGACTGAACTGCTTATTGTTACAGAATCAGTATAAACATCGTCTCTCTGACTCTCCGGCTTCATGACACCTTAATGTAGTGACTGATGGCCAGTGGTTCTACGTTCACCATGCAGTATCCCATCTCATTTAATATGCCTCCTAACTCCTAGTACAGTTCATGCTAGTCTCCTCATACTCCTCAACTACAATGCTTTTCTTAAGGTTACCCGTTTTGCACAGTGACACCTCTATCCATAGTGTAAAATATGGTTTATTTATGTTGTGTTGGATCAGCAAAAAGGACACATCACTGCACATTCTCCTGTGGTTTTAGCTGAGTTTCTCTCCATGCTTTTGTGATGCCATGTGTTATGATTGGCTTGTCCGAGTGTGGGAATAATCCCTATGCTGCCCCCTGTACAGCAGGCTGTCATGAGAAAGAGGTTAATCTCACTAATGCATGTTAAAAGAGTAGCTTCAGAGCCTGAACCCTGCTATAATCAGTCACACATACAGATTAATACACTGCAGCTTCTGCAAGAGTCTCGGTCCAGAACCACGATCTGGGTTCTCATATTTGGTTCCAAGTATAGTGGAAGAAACTACCAAATGCAATCAGAAAATGACATCCTTCTCCACTTTGCCCTGAAAGAAGCATGTCTTCAGTAAGCCTCCTCTTTGCAAACAGGCATAAGTCATGTTTTTTTTTATCCTGAAGCCTCTCCATTGGTAAGTTTGGGGTGTAAATAACATTTGTGACTTAATATTAAATAAATTTAGTGAATTTGATGTTTGCCATCATCCCAAATTCTGCAACACAAATTAGATTTGGTTCAGTAGACAACGATCAATATGAAACAGTACGAGATGCTACTTTACTGGATCCCTTTCATTCATATTAAATAGCAAAAAACCAATAAAAACATCATCTTATTGCTGAATTCAGACATTTAATAAAAAAAAAGCAATGCATTGTATTAATAAAAACAGACTTTGCCTTATTATATGTTCACGTAATGGAAAAGAGTCAGTATTTTAACTTTGGATCGGTGCATTTGACAGATTCATCATTAATTGAATGTGTTAAAGTAGATGACAGTATTTCAGCATTCCCACTTGTATCTTTGTATCTGCTTACAGAGTTAATTCAAACTTGGATTTAAAAACCAGGGAGAAACATTAAAAATGAACTGAATGAGCATATCAGGAGCATACCTGAGATTATCACAATGAAACCGGTTAGTTTTTAATCCTCCAGCATGTTTTATTTCTGTGTAAATGTACAGCACAGGTCAGAATCTCACTGTGTAAAACCTATCATTTAAATGTATCGTTTAAAGGTAAAAAAGGATTAATCTAAGTTTTATCTGGTTTGTTTCAGGTGTTTTCAGGGGAAACAAAGCACAGGTCAAAGAGTACCAGGACCTCCTTCAACCCATCATCTTCCAGTCTTTTGAAGGTGAGTTATCACACACATGCAGCCACTTCCAAGTGGAGCAGATATCATGAACGTGCACAGGAACTTTATCTTATTAGCCATAACAATGTGGTTTATTTAGCAGCTTTTGATTTAGCGTCTGTTCTCTCTCCCCCCGTAGAGATGAAAAACTTTCCTTTATTAAATCCCGTCATTCATATTCATATGCCACATACTGTGACCGAAGCTCACAAGGGCATTATACTCCAATAAACTCAACCTTTCCTCACGAGCTTCTGTCTCCACCTGCAGCCGCTGCTGCGAGGGGACACAGTCAAATAATAGGGATGTCATGAGTTTGGGGTGTCTGTTGGTCCTTTCATAATAGAAAAGGAATAATTGGAGTGCGGGAAAGGATAATGATGTGAGACAGAGCTGACTTAAGTTGCCCCACATGACTCCACAGAGCCTTTGTACTCGTTCTGTGTGAATTAACAAAACTCCTCAAGTTAATTGGCTGGGCTTTAGAGGATAATACTAGTGTACCATTTATTTATATATTTTCCCTTCATTCACTAATGTATTTGCTTCTGTCAGAAGGTGCTTTTTGTGTCCTCCGCTGCAGGTTAGGTTTATCTCCCATGAGTCATGGCCTCCTATTGTTTTGGAGAAGCATAGACACATACAGGCTCCAGCTCTGGAAGACACGTTGCTCCTCTGCAGAGCAGGAAACCTGGAACTGAGCCGTTCTGGCTTCTAAGGCAGGTTATGATACAAAGGAGCGCACTGTCAAACTTTTAAAGGCAATTTAAAAATGAAATATAAAATAAGTTGGCTGTTAGTTTCAGTGGAACATTGCAGCTTCCAGCCCATTTCCCTACAGGATCATTAGTAAAAAAGGAAGTAGTTCACCCCCTACGCCCCGTGCTAAGACCACGCTCTGCCTCCAGAAGATGCTAGAATCAGCATCACACAAAGCCTACTTTAATAGAGACTAATCTTCACTGTTTTATTAATGAATGTTGCAAGAAGAATCAAGGTTACTTTGATGAGCTGCTCCACTGTATTTCTACCTGCTCACTGACCTCCAGTCACACACAGACAGCAACAGATTGGATGCACAAGCTGTGGCCTAATACGTAGATCTTACTTGACTAAGGACACATGTTTTAAAAATATGCGAAGGACTGAATCATAAGTGTTAGTCTCAGAGGTGTACGATGTAATTTCTAAGCCTATTGAACTGACCAATCACTGCATCTATCTAAGAATATGGAAATATTGTCTCAGTGAATCCTTCAGTGGATGATCGAAGTGAATTTTTTCCCTAATAAGAAAACTGAGACCATATCATGTTATAATGTGACAGTTTTATTTAAAAAAAACATGTTTTTTACATTATAACTATATTTTTTGCAGTGAAAATGTTGAATATAAACCATGTTGATCTTTAAATCAGGAAACTGTACATGCAACTTAAAACTGCATATTTGACTAGTCTGGGTTTAAGTGTTGCCTTTAAGGACTTTAAACAATTTATTTGGTTATTCATAAAATTAAAATAAACAGCTTAAAGTGCATCATCGCAGCAGAGACGTTCCACATCCCTGCGCTGAAAATGTAGAGGTCAATATTCAGGATTTCTTTTTGATATTTTGCCTTAAAGGTACCTGCAAAGCTATTCTTAGTGTTCCTTCAGGGTGGTGTTTGCTTGATGAAAATCAGTGCCCAGGTCGATGCTGAGTAGGTGTGTTAAAATTCAGCCATCGTGCAAATGTGTGTTTTGTTTTCGTGCAAACTGCTGCAGCTCTATGTGTGACATTTCCATTGAGATGTTTGTACTTAATAATTTAATATTCAGGTCCCTGCAGCTGTTTGTTGCTTACATTTTTTTTTCTACATGCATAATCAGAGATTGTGCTTGATCTTGAAATATTCCATCCATCCATTTTCTACTGCTTTTTCCCTGAAAGGGGTCGCGAGGGGGCTGGAGCCAATCCCAGCTCACAACGGGTGAGAGGCGGGGTACACCCTGGACAGGTCGCCAGTCCATCACAGGACCAACACACACAGACAAACAACCATGC
>JBAMHV010000001.1:28228859-28241668 GCA_037177535.1 Pseudomugil gertrudae
AGACCCTTCATTAACTATTTATGTATTTATAAAACTACTACAATTTGAATTTCCCTCTGGGATCAATAAAGTATTTTTCTTTTTATTAATTTCATTTCATTCAAGGCTTTAAGAACATCTGGAACTGATGTAAAAGCTTCATTTACAGAGAACATGTTCACCATTTATTGTGGTTTAATAGGATCCCCTGTAATGATGAAGTATTGAAGCTAGGAAGCAAAGCTCAGCTGGGTGTGCAGGTAGCTAACTAGCAATGCTAACTTTAGCTGCTTACATCAGAGCAATGTAACTAGTTAACCTTTAATGCAGAATCATTCAGTCCATGCTGCCCCATGCACCGCTTTATATATAAAAATGAACAGCTCCGACTGCAGTTGTTAAGCCCTAATTGGACAATCACTATCTGACGGAGTGACTCTGCCAATGGCCACTTGGAACCGTGCTGATTGCACATATTCTGCAGTGCATGATTAGCTGCTGTGAGTTGTAGCTTGATTTAAGGACTCATCTTTATCTTGAAATAAGAGATCCCCAGTCATCCTGGTTTGCTGTGAATGATTGGAGGTAAAATGCAGGAAAGGATAATAGACTTTTGATACCACCCCACCACTACTAGCACAACTCAACAAATCAATCTTACAGTCAGCCAGATGACTGTTCAGCAGTTATTTGTCAACATCCCTATAGATCTTGGCTCAGTCAGTCCATTTGCTTGTCAAACCAACAGTTCCTCCTCTTTAGATTTCCTCTTGATTGTCCCATCAGTCACTGCAGAGCTGCAGAGAGGTTGAAGTGACTGATTAGCCAAATGGTGATTGCTCAAGTTGATTTATCAATGTAATGGTGGCGCTGTCACTGCAGCGAACTGCAGATGCATGGAGCAGAAGGGTTTGAGAAACGTCAGTCGTTTTAAAGCAGCGGAGAGTTTCTGACTCAAAGTTGTTCTTCCTCAGTGTGTGAACGGTAAAAAATCCCTGTTTTCTGTCTAAATCAGCATTCTCAATAAATGGCTTCAGGTTCGGGAGAAATTCATCAATTCTGAATCCACCAGCGAATTGCCTCATCAGGTCTAAATCCTCCCAAATCCCTCATCGGATCTGTGAGGGTTTAACTTTGAGCAAGAGAAATCACAAGTAACTTACTATTTCAGGGCAAAGCTTGATTATCAATGATCACACTGGATTTACTTTATTTATGTTCTTTGTTTATAAGGCAGGGGAATAGATTTCACAACAGATTGCAGGTAATGTGATTGGTTCAGTGGAAAGATAATAGGACACCACATCTCCCTCTGCAGATGCATTTAGTGCTGTTACTATGGAGAGGAAATAAAGCTATTGTAAGTCCAGCACGAGCTGCCCACTGGGTGCCTTTCATCGTAACGACACCAAGCGCCACCTCCCCAGAAACTTGGGCCTTACTCCCACCATCATAACCATCACTCACACCCTGTTTGTGCCCGTAGATGCTGATCCCTCATCTGCATGCCTCTTGTTAGATGTCTTCTATCTCAATGTCGTCTGTCTCTCCTCTGCCATACCCGTCATTCAAACCCACGTCATCTGTCATGTCCGTTACGTAGCGTCTCTTTAGCTCACACATGTCGCCTCTGTTCTCTTTTACTACATCCTCGCCTCGTGTCCCTTCACTGATGTCTCTTTAACTCCATCGTCCCATTTAGGCTCATCTCCAACCCTCCTCCATTATGCCTAATACACTAAACAACTCACTCCCCCCATGTCTGTCCTCTGCCTTTGAACTGTCATACCTGTTAGGTTTCCCTTCCTCTCCCCTCTGCCTCTCTCTGCTGTGTGGCTCTCAGCCTCTCAGATGGATACGCAGTTGTGAGTCAGAGTCGATGCTGAGCTGAATATTTAATCTGAAACCCAGACAGTCGTTCCTTCCTTGACAGAATCTGTTTATCAGGGAGTCACCAGCATCTCGGCAGCTTCGGGCTGCATTTGCTCACTTCCCTCCTCCTCTCCCAGACAATTCATTGTGTTGACAACATTTGCCTGATGATGGGAGAATTGCAATTACATGTTAGATGTGTTATTCCCACATGTAAACCCCGGAGCTTATCCCTCCTTTTGCTTAAAAATAACCTTGCTTTTAGGGGTTTCAGGCCTCTTCTGACAGTGTGGATCCACTGAGTATGACGTCTGGTTTGATGAGACGCTTGTTGATTCATGCCAGATCTTCAGGCACATGAGACCGAACGGACATTGTCTTTATATTTATGTCTCCACGTCTGCGTTCAGGAAGTGTGTGCATTGTTAAATGGAGCATTTGTCCTGCAGAATTGCAGCTTTCTATAACACAAAGTTCCCGTGCTAATGCCGAGTTAGGCCCATGTTTCACTACAGCTATTAGATATTGGTGCATTAATTCAATTCAATTAATTCAGTTGCTGCAGGTTTGTCAGCTGCACATCCATGATGAGAATATCTCGCTCCACCACATCCTAAGCTGCTCTGTTGGATTGAGATCTGGTGAAGGCAGAGGCTGTTGGAGCACAGGGAGTCATCGTATGTTGGAGATGATCTGAGCTATGTGGCATGGTGGATAGACATGGTCGGGTAAGCTTAAGCAATGCTCAGCTGGATTTTACTGGCCTAAGTGTACCACACCATTACACCACCATTAACCTGCAGCTGTGATACAAGGCAGGATGGATCTGTGTTTAAATGTTTCTGATTCCTCACACCAGCATCATGTTTCCATCTTCCATTGTCCAGATTTGATGCATCTTAGCTGCAGGAGCACCACCGGCTGTGGTCTTCTGCTGCCGCACAGCATCTGCTTCGAGGTCGGACGTGTTCAGAGGTGATATTCTGCATGCTCTGGCTGGAACCAGTGCTTGTTTGATTTCCTGTTGCCTTTCCATCATCTCCAACCAGTCTGTCCATTCTCCTCTGACCTTTGACATCAACGAGACATTTTGGTTCAGGCAGCCGCTGCAAACAGCCTCTTTACTTTCCAAGAACCTTCTCTGTAAACCGTAGATCCCAGTAGATCCTAATCAATCCCAGTCGATCCCAGTAGATCCCAGTCAATCCCAGTCGATCCCAGTCAATCCCAGTTGATCCCAGTCGATCCCAGTTGATCCCAGTAGATCTGCAGTTTCTGAAACACTCAGACCAACAACCAGGTTCAAAACCACTGAAATGACCGTTCTTCCTTATTTTGATGCTCAGTTTGAACCTAAGCAAAGCCATCTGGAGTTGCTGTTATGCGATTGGCTAATAGATGTCCACAAACAGCTGGACAGGTAATAAAGTGATCGGTTTGTGTATGTGCAAGAGAAAATTCAGAAGCACAAGCGTTGTTTGTAGGACAGCTGATAAAAGGGTGTGAATCCCTCTGGCTTCTCTTCCCCTTGTTTCCATGAAAACGACGTTGGTCCGTGTTAAAGTAAAGGCTCCTCCTTATATCAGATATGAAGATCAAAACCACCGTTTCTAGTTTTCAGAAGCTCAAAAGGGACCTCAGCAGAAATCATTATTATTTTAAATGTCTTTGTTTGTGATTTTAGTGGCTTTAAAAGAGCAAACAAACAACTATTACATATTCCACAAGCTACCGTGGCTCTTCAGCTATCGCCCCCCCCCAAAATATGAATGTAGCACACTGACAGCTAATTTCTCCATCCAACCTGCACGTCCCTCTGCGTATCCACATCTGCTTCTTAAAGCCACACATTTTGCAGCAACCTTTAAACTATTTGGAGCAAAAGCCCAAGAAGAGATTTACAAAAAGTGTGCAAGAAAAAAAAATGGCCTGAAACTATCGATGTGGTTCCATTGCAAACATTAGTTCTTCCTCTCACTGTGAGAAAGTCTGACGTTCTCTGATGCTTTACTACCTGTCAGGCTTGCTGTTTGTGCCTTGGTCAGTGGAAAATGTGAGGGATGAAAAGATGCTTTGATAGGCTGCGGGCTTGCTCATTCATTGGTATTCTGGATGCGGTAGGAACTGGATGTAGAGATGCTTCCAACCTCTCTCGGCTTTTCTCCTCTAAGACAGTGAAGGCAGTGGTTAGCAAAGCCTCTTAATTCTTAATTCTCCCTGTTATATCATTTATTATCATATATATTTACAAAGACCATACCTTTCAGTCTGATTCTTTTTATTTGTTCCCAGCTTGCTGGCCGGCACAGTAAGGAGTGGCAGAGCACCACTTTTTGGTGGGAGTGGTGTATTGCAGCTTAGTTTTGGTAGGATGCCTGCAGTTCTGCTTGTGTGTGGGTGTACGGTTGCTGTGTTCTGATAGAACACACAGAAATGTATTTGAAGCTGGGTTTTATAGGTTGTCACAGTGGGAACGAGCACCTTCTGAGGGTTTCACACTGAGGCAGACAAAGATGGCAGCTATGTTAAAAACATTGCAGCCTTCAGCTCAAACACACAATGAGCTGAGGTGAGGTTGTCACGCCACCCAGTTTCAGTTTAGCAAGGGTGAGAAATCAATGTTCACTTTCTTTGATTCAGTGTTTTTCCTCTTTTTCCTTTTTTATTGTTGGACGGCAGGCAGTGCAAAGGAAACATCAACGCTCCGGATGATGATGATAAACGTTTATTCTCATCATCGCTGTACTCTGTTTATTCTCGGAAAAAAATGAGCAGCTTTCGATAACTTTGGTAACTACACTTGCAAAAAAAAAAAAAAACCACCAGTTTTTCTTTTTATATTTCTGATAAATTTTACATTATTTTTTTTAAAGAATGACTCTCTACTCAGCTTCACCGTCTCCAGGCTCATCCTACAACAAGGCTGCTGGAGGTCGGTTTTGAGGTTCACGCCTCTCACCGAGGTGGGTTTGTGTTGCTTCCAGCTTCTGACCGTGGTGAGAGGATGAGTGCTGTAGTGTTCAGCTGTAGCTGTGGAGTTACACACTGACTGGGCAGAAACCACTGGTCCCAGGACTGAACCAAAGGCGCTCCGCTCTCAGTCCACCAGCATCAGAAAAGCTCTTTGCTCCGCTCAGAGTCTGCCGTTGTTTCCATCGCTTGTTTGTTTGCTTAAAAAGAAGTATTTAGTTTATATTATTAATTTATCCTTTTATAAACTGCAGTAACACAGAGATACAGTTTTACTGGTCCTGCATCCCATAACAGCTTCTTTTATTTCGAGCAGCTTGCGTGTCTCCTTCTAAACGGCTTATCAGGAATATTTAAATTCCATTAAAAAAATTGGATTTAGTACTTTTTAAAATATTTCTATTTAATTTACTTATTAATATATCATCATTTTAAGAGCATTTTGAAGTATTTGTCTTTACGAGTTCCATCCATATCATTCCTGTAATAATAATCAGCTCACACTGAACAAAAAAGAGATTTTCCTTTAAGGGGACAAAGCGTCAGTGTTGACATGATGAAGAATGAAATGAGCTTTTTACTTCAACAGGATTCAGTTTATGCACCACTAATGAAACAAACAATGTAATAAAGGAGACGTTAAAGATACTGTTGAGAATAAAAACCCCTGCAGGTCTGTTACGTGTCTGGATGGTGGCTTACTGCAGGACAAATGTTTGCAAATCTCAACTAATTTAGATGATAATCGAGTCACAAGACGGGGTTTATGTTAGCATTTCACATCCAGCACTAGTAATTCTTCATGTCTCGCAACATTTTTGAGATTAAACTGTTTAAATCAGGGTTATTTAAACAAGACAATGTTTCCTTTAAAAGCTTTTTGGCCTAAAGGTCTAATCCACTAAATGATCCTCTGTATTTTCCAGCCTTACATTAAAGTGTCAGTCTTATCACACCTGTATTAATAGCAAGTTGTCATCAGCTGAGTAGAATATCTCATGAAACCTGGTCTGTGCCAGCTGGATTTAATTGTTATGCTAATGATGTGTGTTGATGTTGTTCTGTCTCCTGCATTAAACTTCACACGCTGGCCTTTTCTCACATGAAGACTTCAGACAGCTACACACTTTACCCTCTGAAGCGCAACACCACTACCCTGCACAGGTGCTGCTCTGTGTATACGCAAGACTCCTGTTAGAGTTGTGAACAGAAATTAATAAGCTGTCCTGCAGAATCAACATCACAGAGTTGATAATTGATTTTTAGGAGACAAAAGATGCACACCTCGGTCTGCGTCCCCCTGAAAGCTCTCATAGAGGCGTAAGCTCCTAGCCTAACTGGACACATCACAAACAGACATGTGTTGTGTACGGTCCAACCTAGAAAGGCTCTGCAGAGATGAAAACAGCTTTAATATCAGCACCAGCAGCTGGCCGTGTGTTCGGCAGAGCCTCTGTTTGTGCAGGTGGAGCAGATGAGTTTACCATGACTGCACACTGGTTTCTTTCTTTAAGCTGGGAGATCACCGAATTTGTTCTTTCCAAGCCGACATGATGATTGTTTTATTATTTGGACATTTATTCAGTCTGTTATGAACATAAAGCATCAGAAAGAAACTAGTGGAGGCTAACCAGGCTGCACGGCAGCAAAATGTTAAAATAGATCATTTTGCCAGTGTGCTAAACAGCCTACAAATGATCAGAGTCAATGATGCTGTATACTTTTCCTCATGAATTTACAGGCTTTTGCATCTCATGTCAGCAGTGTCATCAGCTCTGGGACCTGTTGGTGTGCTTGGGTCCAATGAGCATGCTTCTGATGGCAGCACAGGGACTTTTCTTTATATTCCTGCTAATCAGTCGCTGCTTCTGCCACCTGAATGATATGTCAGTATGGGTTTAAGCAGCACTAAAGTGCTCCAGTAAGATGGATTCCTGCTTTCATCCTGACTTTAAATGCAAATGACAGGTGTGGCATTTTAAATCATCACAGAGGCGATAGTAGGAATTTACAGGGACTAAGATGCAGCTTGTTGATGACTGAAATCAGAATGGTGAGCAGGAAGATCTTATATTACTGATCACGGCTTTTTCCATGTGTGTGTCTTTCTGCAGGCATACCGTTTCCTAGCCATCAATAAGAAGCTAGGGTTGAGTGGGCGTCCAGATAGACCAGTGGGCTGCATCGGGACCTGCAAGGTATTCAAGTTCACGCACACACACCCCCGCATGTGCACCATGACATACAAATACATACCTGCATGTGTTTCGCTGCACACGCCATTGATCCAACACACTCCCTCATATTGATGTGCGTGTGTTTCTCAGAGCACTAACGGACTAAAAACATCTCTGGAACAGCATGGAGACAAACACACAGTACTCCTGCATCACTGAATGCTGAGCAGATTTATTTTATTCTCAGGATGTCGTCTGCTGTCACACACGCTGACATTCTGCCTATTGTGTGTGTGTGTGTGTGTGTGGTTTGTTTCATTCTGGTTTTGTTCCCACTTTGTCCCAAATGAAGGTCATAGCACAACCAAGTGGGCTGAGCAGCAGCCGCTCTCTCAAACAGAGCCATTCCCAAACAAATGAATTATGACTCCAAACGCATTGCTAAGACAATATTATAATGGAACATTTATGGAGAAGATGGCGGCCTGCCAGAGGACATTATCATCATCAGTGTGGGCCTGTATGCCCCTGTGGCAAGGGAGATTTCCACCACTTGTGTGTATGTACCATAGAGTGTATACGGGTTGTCAGAAGTGTGTGTGACTCCTGTTCCAGGATTGATGGCTTGTTTTATATGCGGCTCAGAATAATGTATATGTGGCTACTTGTGAACCATCTGTCTTCTAATGCAATACTGTGTGTTTGTATATGTGTGTGTGTCTCCTTCTAGATTTATCGTATCCTGGGCAAGACGGTGGTGTGTTACCCCATAGTGTTCGATCTCAGTGACTTTTACTTGTCTCAAGATGTTATGCTGCTGATTGATGACATTAAGGTGAGTCAGGCTGATATCTGACGGCTATAAAACTCATATAAACTCAGTTTGTGGAAGTAGGAGCTTTACATTTGTGAAGAAGAGCCAATAGTCTGCCTCACAGGCTTGTTGTGCAAATTACTGTTCGCACCCAAAGCACAAGAGTTATCGATACCTCTGTCACGGACATGTAGCCACTAAAGACAATGGTTTTTTTCTGTCTCCTCACACTGGTAAGCTGTGCAGGTTCATGCACATACACACATAAATGTCCCAGTGAGTCAGCTTCCGAGAGCCGTTATTAGCATCTAGATCTTTAAAAAAAAACAACTTCTGAGCACAAAGATGCCATCAGAACCAGTGAGAGAGTCCAGTGGATGACCAAACCCATCTGCTGCAGGCAACATTTCAACTGGTTTAATTCAGTTTATCATTTGATGCCTTATAAAGAAGTGATTGGGGGGGAGGGGGGGTTACCACAATGATATTCAACTTATGTAAAGATTACATTATGTAAAAGAGACTATATATCATGACTCCTATGCTTGTCTAATGTGCGATTATATTATAAGAATATTGTCGTATATTAAACATGTACAGGTTTGCTATGAAGCAGCAGTCCGTACATTGTCTGTAGCTGGTTATTGTACTCATTTAAAGTTAAATCTCATCATTACAAACTTTTAGTTTAGTTCAACCAAAAGAAAAACGTTGTTGTAACTTAAACTTTTCCCACATAGAGGTCACAGAGGAGACCTAATAAAAGGCTGTTCTGGGATCTGCAGGAAGAGGAGGTGGAATATTTCCAAACACTTCATCAGTGAGTCAGCCTATACTCACTGAAGAATAAATGAATATTTAATTAGATAAATATACACACATTATAAATACTCTCAGCACCACATAGAAGATTACACAGTTTGGACACACTGACCTGCTGGTTTTAATGGAAAAGTGGGACCATGTGTGACTTTTAAAGTATACAATAACTAAGCCAGTGCCTGATATTCCTGCTGACGGGTTTGTTGCATTGATCATTGTGTAAAACGTCTGCTACTGCAAGTTTATTGTTATGCAGATGAGACAGCAGAAAATGTCAGTTTAATTCTGAGTTTCTATAAAATGCAGACAAAGATATCCGTTTTTTTTTTTTTATCCATAAAGACTTGCACACATTTCAATCATCCCACATCCTCCTGCAGGATTTCCACCTGAGCACAGGGATGCCCTTATGGTGCTACGGTGGAGTTTTAACTCGCGGTTTGCAGGTGCAGTGATAAATTGTTCTCGCTAACAAAAGCTTTCAGAAGTGTTCCCGAGTCTGTGCACCGACTTCCACTTCAGAGTCATGTTTGTTTGTTGCTCCGTGCTGCTGGAGGAACTCCACAACTTACAGTGTTGGAGGCTGAACTTGAAAGTGGTTCAGTTATTACCCAGGAAACGTGGAGATGGAAATCTCTGAACCAAGAGTGGGCGCACGCCAATCTCAAACATATGCGTGTGTGTGTTTGTGTGTGTGCAGAATGCCTTGCAGTTCATCAAGCAGTGCTGGAAGATGCAGGGACGACCCCTCTTCCTGGTTCTGATCCGTGAGGATAACATCAAGTAATAACACCCCCCACAATGTCTCTTTTGTCTTTTTTCTCCAAACATCTCTCATGAATCTCCATATTTTTGCTTAATCTTAGTTCAAGTTGATGGTAAACGTCTGAAGAGACGACTTATTTATTTTTTTTTGGCTCTCTTACTACCTCCTGTGTGCTGCATTTATCTTATTAGCAGAAGGTGCTACTGTATTTACTCACTGATTAGGTGATAATGTTTCTCATTTGTATCACTCCAGCCTGGCTGGTGGGCTGATTACAGCAGTATTGACCATTATCCCGGGAGCCATGTGTTAAATGTGCTATAAACACTTAAACAGCCTCTCTACAGCATCTGAAACAAGTCAATGAGCTCCTATGCAACTCAATAGTCATTAGTTTGTTATTGATCAGGATGATGACCTGTACAGCAGACTGAACAAAGCAATCATACACAGATTTATAACAAATTAGAAGATGCTCATTATTTCACATGGTGTGTTTGGAATATAAGACAAATGTGTGTGAAAGTTTCCCAATCTGGCCTCTACAGAGGGAGCCGCTTCAACCCGGTGTTGGACATGCTGGCTTCCTTCAAGAAAGGCAACATCGGAGGTGTTAAAGTTCACGTGGACAGACTTCAGGTTTGTTTACCCACTTATTTAATCAGATAATGACGTCTCAGTGATTGTGATGCAAACTTAAGAATAAAAATCCAAAACCATAAGTCACAGCTAGAAGTGGAGAGGAGGCAGTAGTGAGTTGGTGAAGCTTTTAGCGTGGATGTGAAGCTCTTCCCGTCCCTGTGAATAACTATGCACAACATCCAGGCTTCAGTGGTGGGAGAGACTAAATGTGACCTGAACCTTTTTCCTGCATGAACAAAGGATGGATCAGTTTTATGACAGGAAATGAGCCCATGTCTGTGACTGGGATAACTCATGAAAGGACCTGGAGGAACTGGGAACTGCCCCGATCTACCATTCAATTCAATTCAATCTTATTTATAAAGCCCAGTATCACAACAGAGTCGTCTCAAAGGGCTTCACACACCAGACATAACACACAATAAACACAAGTAATAACTACACTAAACTAAGCAGACATCCTGTCCTTAGACCCTTCTTCTCGCTAAGGAAAAACTCCTAAAAAACCCAGTTGTGGGGATAAAAAACAAAAAAACCTCATGGAGCCCTGGATTGGACTGGATTTACTTCCAGAATGAAAGAGCCAGTGAGAGCTGCAGCTTTAAACTGTCTGAACTCAGCAGGACTGTGTTGATGCCGGTGGTGTTACATTAGCGCGGCTGTAATGGACTTACCTAACAGAAAGGTCACGGAGTGTGTATTTCAGCTGTACAGTACAGCTCTGCACATCCTCTGTCCACAGGGTTGATGTAACATGCCGACCCTGCAGCATGACCAAAATGTATAGATAAAAACTGGGTGTTAATAACATTTTACTTTTGATGCTTTGCATATTGTGCAGAGTTTCCTCGAAGCAGCAGCGAGCTCTGCTTCAGTTCCGATGCAGCAGATATGCCACACGTCCATGAAACTGACATTGGCCTAATCCTATAAATGTTTTAACAAACGGTTTTTCACAGTTTCACCTCCATCGGCTTTTCCGTGACGTCCTCTCTCGCTGAGCTGCAGTCCAGTGGTGGTTTTTTTTTTTACGTGACCTTGTAGAGCTGCTGTTACCCAGAAGAGTTAAAGCTTTCACTCTGAGATGGGATCTACTGGGATTAATGGTTATGAGGCTAGCTAGAAAACTAAAGGAAAGGATTAGAATAACATAAAAGGCATTTAACACCTTTATAAATAATGTAGAATATTCCGGCTTTCCATGCATTTATTTGATTTGACTTTATTTAATTTGTTTGCATGAGTCAGAGTAACTTTAAAATAACGATAAATAACAAAAAACTCTTAAAAAACTCAAATGCATCTAATTTTCAAGGTTTTGCAGATGAAACAAAGCATCAACAAATAAAAACACATTTTTTTAAAGCTGAAATTCTAAAGTTTTTATAATTAACAGCTAATATAGAGAAACAAGATGGTAACGAATACCAAAAGTCCTCTCAGATATCCTTAGTTTCTAAGTATTTTAGTGCCATTTGTGTTTTTTTCCATTGTTTTACAGCCCACAGCTTCAGTGCGTGCTTCAGTGACTGCACTCGCATTGATTCTTTTCCTACACAGCAGTAGACAAGTTATTTCAGAGGAAAGTTTTAAAAGTCCACTGCATGCAGCCTGTTCAGCAGACAAACAGGGTCGACGCTAAATGTTAAGCCGCTTCAGGGTTCATATTTCCAACAAGTGCTAATAGGCTGAAGCTACAGGGAGCGCTTTTAATGAAAAGGGAAAATGTAAACCAAACAGCTGCTATGTTTTATTTTGTCTCCTGAACCTTACACCAGCACTTCAGTTACATAGTTACGCGTGTTTCTATGCCTGCGTTTCACCTCTGCAAGCTCAACAGGACAGTGAGCCTGTGGAGGAAGGCAGATTTGATCAAATATAACACAAGAAGAAGAAGGGAAAATGTTAACAAAAGACTTTAATGCATAAAGGGGATCAGACAAGTTTAGGAAGTGCTAACAGGTGGGTTAATGGTGATGGAGTCATGGTCTGGGATTTAATGATGTAAGCCGGGGAAGAAACGTAATGAAGCAGCACGTACTGCTAGTGGTGTGTTGTGCTGTGTGGGGGTGTTGCAGTACCTGCAAGTCCCGTTTCAGCCAGTCTGAGCTGGTTCAGAATGGTTTGCTTTGGTAAATCCTGATTTCTGTTGCAGTTCCACATCTTATACCATCACCTTGTAGCCGGTGTGTCGGCTGGATGGGCGAGGGGATAGTGTGATGTCAGTGGTTCAACACCTTCCTTGAATCATAAGAGAGAAGAACTTGTTTTTGTATTCTACTCCTCTCCCAGTGTATCCCACACAGACTCTCATGATGCTTTTTTTCCTGCGTCTCTGCTTTTTTTGTTACTCGCTTCACAGCTAACTCCCACAGCTTTGAAACACCTCTACTCTTCATTGTCTTATTGTTGGGGAGCGGTATAGCTTCCCTCCTATGCCGCTTGTTTTTGTTTACGAGTCGACTTCATTTGGAGTAGCTAAGATCCTGTTGAACTACCAGAGGGAAAACCAAGCTGCACGCTTTATTCCGACACAGCGCTGCTTCTTAAGACTTCACTGTCATCTTTCTCCTGCACGTGTTGCTAATGCCTGCTCATGTGAACCGCAAAAACTTTGAAAAAAATACCTTCACAATTGATGTTTGTTTTTATTTCTCATCACATTTGTAGACACTGATATCAGGAGCATTTGTGGAGCAGCTGGACTTCCTTCGTGTCAATGAGGCAGAGTGAGAACTTCCTCTACTCTTCATCCTCACATTAGATC
>JBAMHV010000001.1:28267400-28277925 GCA_037177535.1 Pseudomugil gertrudae
GTCGTTCACTGCGGTCTGCACGGACCGTCTTGAAGCCGTGTACAGACGCATTACAGTCTGGGATGTGTTCATGCAGCTATGTCTTGGTGAAGCACATAAAACTGCACTCTGTATTCTTTCTGAGACCCTGTTAGCACCTGGAGCTCATCAGTTATGTTAGCTAGCAATCACACGTTAGCATCACAACAGTTGGATGGGTAACAATGATCTACTGCCTGCAATCCCTCCATGGATGTGTACGCATTTTATTTCACAATAAAGTTTTACATTTAAAGGAATATTAAATAAGCACTACATACAAATTGCAGCCTCTAACAGCAGCTTATTTAGCACCTGTCTTGCCTTTTCTCTGAGCCCTCTACAGCCGGTAAAAGTCAGTCCAAAGTTGGCTCTTTTCTCCGTGCTCTCTCACTTTTCCGTTTGGTTTTGACACTTTTTCCAGTAATGTCCTCCTGGGGTTTCTTTTCAGAAAGAAGCATAGTGCACATCCAAAACAGCAGTGTGTTGATAATGTGGTGCTGTGAAGTGTTGTGAAGTACGATTCCTCATAAGGGCGACAACAGCAACAGGAACCTGCATAACTAATGTCAGCATGCCATCACAGGGTTTTAATGTTAGGAAGGTATGTTAAATCCATGTGATGCCATTTTAATGATTTTATATTGATTTCAATAAAAATGCAATATTTGAAATGTCCTTAAACCAACATTTATTCACTGTAGAAAATAAAACATATGTATTAGATGTTAAAAGCAAGACATTACACTGCTAACGTAAACTATCATCCCAAGACTTCACATCCTAAATGTTGGAAATATTCCTTTGTTTTTCTGTGTATGAGACACACTGCATGTTAGTTATGTGGTGTGTGTGTGTGTGTGTGTGTGTGTGAGTGTGTGGGAGGATCCGAGCAGCAGGCACCCTCCGTCTATGCAACCTCCCACTGTTGGCCCTCCACCTTTGGCAGAACAACACGGAGTATCTGTTCCTACCTTTTCAGGTCAAAAGACTTTACAAAGGCTTGTTACTGTATGAGCCCTTTGCTATAGAAAACAGGAGAAAAGACCTGGGGCGAGGGATGCACATCTAACACTCCCACTGAACACAATGATCATTAAAACACCACGCTGTTAAACAGCATAAACAGTCATTACCTCGGGCAATGATTGAGTCATAGTTTTCACAAGGATTCAAAGAGATATTAGGTGGAAGTCTGACATAGTTAAAGTCAATCCCTGGTAACAGTGACAACAAAACAAATTAGCAAACTTTTTGTTCCATGCATGCATTTGCACACAAACACACACACATTATAAAACATGTCCACCATCAAGACCCAGCATGCCTTGATGCTTACAGTAATTTCATGAGGTTGCTGCTGACAGCAGCTTAGTTCAAAAGGAACTGCTCTGATCTGAGAAAAAGCTCCTTGTCCTGTTAAATGTACTGCTGACAGATACATTTTGATCTGATATGTTAAACAAACACATGCTGCTTTATGCTGCGGTCGTGTGAAGGTGCAGCATCTTTACGAATGTGGAAAAAAAACACATCAAGATTTTTATCAGAATTATTGACTTTTACTAAACTAGCTTGTGTGTTTACATAATATAAAATATGCGTGTAAATATGTGTACTCTAACAAACTGATAGAAGATTACAAAGCAAGAATTTCATTTTAACGGGGAAAAATTCCCACCTCAATAAGCATACTAAAAGCAGTGAATTATGAGAATAAAGAACCTTTGGGCAGTATGGATGAACCTCCTGGTTTATTTCCATAATCTAAACAGTTAATCTGAGACCTGGTTTAAAAAAAAAACGAAGCCTGAAAATTAACATGTTCCAAAATCCTCACTGCAACTTCACAAGACAAATGTTACACCGTAAAAATAAAGCAAAACATCCATTTTAGTGACAATAACAGGAGACCTGCAAAGCTGTGGCGGAGGTACTTCAGCAGGTCGCACACTTGTTGCAGTGTGTTTGGTTTCAATACATCATCAGTGTGTGTTGTTCCTGATGGTAAGGGAGCAGGTTTAAGAGCGGTCATAACTGATGACACACTCATAACTGAAAAATAATGTTGTGGACAAAAATAACAGCTGAATTTACCTTCAGAAATTTCTTCAAAATTTCAATTAAAATCATAAATATAGCCCAGTTTCCACCAGCAGGTCTGGTACCTTTATCTGCATGGTATATAATGTATCAGCCAATTAGTGTTGTTTGTTTGTTTGTTTGTTTGGATGGATGGATGGATGGATGGATGGACAGACGGACGGATGGATGTGTCTGATTCCTTTCTGAACACAACCTGAGCTGCTGCTCATAAACTCTGCCATGACAACCCACGTCACTGCAACTGACACAGACCTGAATGAGGCTGATTGCACCCCTCATACGACAATGATGACTTCCTTACATTTAAAGGGACGAGAAGGAAAACTGAAACGGTTGTACATCCAGCAGTTTGTGTACTTTCTTCCTGGAATGAAACAAAAAACGGGATGATGTTGCCACTTTGTTTTTAGAGCCAAATCAGACAGGATGAGTAGTTCAACCAATCAAGCCTTTTGGTACATTTCAGTAAAATTGTGTCCCCTATAGAAGGATTCAGTGGTGTTGTCTGCTTTGATTTAGCAGTTATACTCAGATTTTTCCCTTCCCACCCTCGTACACCCATGTCCTGGTGCATCATCTGTTCTGCAGCACCTTCCTAGAGCAGCAGCTGTTTTTAAATGACCCTACAATAATACATAGAGTATTCACCACACAACTGAGATCATGACAAACTGGTTATGTATCATCTAAATGTTAATGTAGTGTGGACAACACAAGACGTATAACTGCCACACCATTACACAGCCAGTGGCAGAAAGGGGTAAATACATTTTGAATGAAGAAAAATTCATGACGAAACTTTCAACAACTTGAAAGAATAGTGCAAAACACACAAACGTCTTTGAATTAGCTCTAACGGTACATTTTAACCATCTTTGTATCATTACATTAGAGTCAGAAAATATAATCAGTCTAAACGCTGTCACTGAACTTTCAATAACTATTAAAACTAATCAAACTATACTTATATTTTAGCTAGCAAGAGGCTAATAAATGCATTACTTCAGATTAGGCTGTAGCATGTCTCTCTGCATGTTAATTTAATAAAATATTCTGGCTTATTGGATAACTGTCAATCAAAAAGATTTGCCCTCATTTCACGCTGAAATAACGTCTAAACAAATGAGCTATAAAAAAATTCACCCCCTTCACACTTTTGATGAAGGGAAACTTAATCTATTAAATCTAAAATGTTTTGTTTGTACCAGGCTGTAAACATGTTTCTTTTTGGCAGTGAAATTAGCCTTTTTTAAACGAGTATCTATAATTTGCTCTGTTTGGGAGCAAACCCCTTGCAGATGAGACACTATTGGCACTACCAAGGGCTTCATTTTTTTCCAACAGAGGATGCTGTTTAGTTTCACCACTTAATATTTGGAAAGAGTATCCTAATACCAAACCCGCTCCTCCTACCCCTACTGTTTTACTTTGTCCCACATTTTGTGCTATTAGCACGAGAGAGGCTAACACAGAGAGACAAACAACCACTCATGCTCACACTCATGCCTAGAGACATTTTAGATTGATCAATTAACCTAACATGCTTGTTTTTGGATGGTGGGAAGAAGCCAGAGTCAGATTCATACATTTACCGAGCCTTCAATTATGTTTTAGATACAAATTTTAAAAAGTATAAATATATATACTGCATTTGTACTGCAGTGGCTTTAGCAGATAGTTAGCAACCTCTTCTGTCCTCTCATCACAATTTAAAATGAGAAAGAGGAAGTTGTATTAAACAGTTTCATCCAGAAAAGAGCTTTTAGGTAGTTTTTAACTGTTTTTGCTGACTGGCAACAAGTTGCTTTTAAAAATATGAGAAAACAGAAAGTGTGTTTTAATTTATTGCTCTCACACAGTCTTTAGTTCATATAAAAAAGACTAACTATGCATTATCGTGCATCCTCGCCACGCAGAAGCATCAGACCTGACATGATGTCATGTCTCGAGCTGTAAGAATGTATCATTTTGCTTCAACGCCGTGCTCTCAAAGAAAAAGAGGAAGAGCGATTTAGCTGAGCAACAGAATGTCCGCTCATTCACTCCAATCAGGGCGGAAAATTGAGAGACAAGAGACCCCCTCCCTGTTGGACTTCCACCCAACACACATACACTCACACACTGATGATGACTGGCTTCCTGTGGCCCTGGCAACAGTTGAAAGTGGTCGGTGGGATCAGACGAACCAAGTTAAGCCTCTATTGTAAAACATGACTAGGGGAGCAGGATCACCACTCCCCGCTACTCGGCCTCGGTGTGGGTAGGACTTGCAAAGCATGAGCTCATCGCGTGTGTTTGGTGGTGCAGATGTGCAGCGTCTTTGTAGGACAGGAACTAAGATGCAAAGCTACCAGTGTGTCTGTCACAGTCAGAAACTATCAGTGTCCAGTTTGTGCCATCCTTTAGATAAATCTCTCCCAACAACCGATGATAAAACCTCTTTATCCCTGACCTGGAGAAAGCTGCTATAACTAATATGTTTATGGGAATAGCTGAAAGATTCAATGAAAACCAACAGCATCAACAAAGCAAGGAGCACTCAGGTTTGAATAACACAAGCTAGGCAGTCTCATCCTATCCTGTCACTGATAAAAATATAACCAAATGTGTTTTTCTTTGCAATCTTGGTGCTTCAAGGCAAACATGGTATCAGTTTGTGTACTTCATATCAGAGCAGAACACTTCCTGATGTGTTCGCTGTGCCTCTTTCCCTGAGACCTCATGACATGTCAGGTGTAAAAGTCACTCTTTTAAATTAAATATTAAAATCCAATGATTTGAGAACGTAACAGCTCAATGTCATCAAAATTTGCGAGATCATATTCTGAACTCCAGATAGATTCGGCAAAGTTTTGCATGATCTGCAACAGTCTCAAAGTTTTTGCATATCAGCATCTGTACTGTTGATGTCGTTAACTCGCCGCTAACGAGCTGCTATTTTATCAAGCTGAAGATGCGTAGCAGACACAAGCTGTGTAACCAATGAGAGAGCTGATTGCATTCGAGGAGCAGCTGTGATTGGTTTGTTTCACTGCTGTGTCAAACAAAAGGTGAATGGACAAGTTGAACCATAACAGATGGATTTTGAAAAGGGAATTATCTTTTAAAATGTATGAAACACAAAGGTTTTTGTAACCAAATGTATTTATTTATCCATTATAGAAATACATTTTAGAAATGATAAAACAATATTTCAACATATATTTCATTTTTACTCTTTCCATTTAAAATATGTAATTAAAAAACACCTTGTAATTAGATTATTTTGTAAGAGCCAATTGTTGAATTCAGTGTTAAATTAAGCTAACTAAATTTTCCTTTCACAATTTACAGCTAATCATCAAAAGTCTTTGCACCTGTTTCAAAATGTCTACTTTTTATTTTAAAACAGTCTTAATATGCTAATAATGAAATAACCAGCAAAATATTACATTAAAATTAAGTCATTTTGAGCTTTAATTAAGCTGCTAGATTGACCAGCGGAAGTGCCGAACCAGAGAAGAAGAAGAGGAACAAGGAAAAGATGATGCAGAAACCAACAAATAAAATGCACCTGAAGAAGAATATGATGCAGAGGAAATTGAAGAAAAACAACATAAACAACTGTATGTTTACAACTACAGACACCAAAGTGGAACTGAACTCATTACCCAATAGTGAGTGAACTGACTTAATAACCATGGCAACCGTCTATGATGGAGAAGAAAAAAACGGGTGGAAGTATGGTGGTGGTGACACATGATCGCGTCTCCATTGACATACTTAGGGGAGCCTGAATGGCCCTAATAGCGCTTTTTAATATAATGAATTAAATGTTATATTTAAATAGAAGCACTGACCGCCTCATTGTTACACTACCTTTCAACCCCTTTTTTTAAAACACTGAAACCCCCCCCCCACACACACACCACCCTCGCTGCTCATCTAAAATCCCTGTTTATAGCAACATAATACTTTTACAGTAATGTCTGTGTTGTGTTTGGATGATTAATAAAATCAGATTATAGCAAGGTGTCATCTCTGAGAAACTGCTTGAATGTACATAATTTCTGAATTCCTTCTAGTTTTTGGTCAGTCGTGATACTTTTCCTTCTTAAATAATTATTTTTCCTGTCAGATGTTACAAACTGCAGAATGAATAAGGCTCTATTGTCTCAATGATGGTTATATTACTTTCATTAGTCAAGCCCATGGAGGATTGTGAGGGAGCTTAGCTGTAGTGTGCATGAATGAGCCTCCGTTTTCCTCTTTCTTTGATACTGATATTAAATCACTTTAAGGCCAGATTTAAGCCACCCACATGTAGTAAAACTGTAAATCCTAAATATTTCAGTCCTACAGAAACTAAGTAAACATCCCCTGAACTCGGAGTTAAAATAGTGTATATTTATATTCTTTACATCACAAAGTAATGAGCTTATGTAAAAATGATCACGGGTCAGTTGAATCTAAATTTTGAGCCTAATTGCTACAAGTTCATTTAAAGCTGACAGATAGAAATGTTAGCAAATGAGAAAAAGCACTTCTATTGTTTTCAAAAATAACTTTCAGATCTGAACAGATCATAGCGAACATGTCTAACCTTCTCCCAACAGTGGAAATCAATCCCTATAAGTACTTTTTAATTAGTATGAATAGATTTTATTCTACAGTTGCAGCTTGAGCTTGCATCTAAGCGGCCGTCATGGTGCGAATCAGTCTGATAGTTTGCCACAAAGTTCATGGTGGTTTGAATCATTATGATGAAGGATGGAAACAGTCTTTAAAAAAAGCAAGCTGCTGGAGTCAAGTGTTACTTTTGATCTTTAACTGCAATAAAATATGTTTGGAAAAGGACGAATATCTAAGTTGGTACTGTCATCTTTTACATTCAGACACAGCAAAAATGCTTGTCATCTATATGTCATCCATTCATCCACCACTTTATTAGGCATAGCTGTTTGTTATCCAGTGAGTCAATAAATGGGAACAACTCAGTATATTTAGTCATGTAAATATAAAGGACGACTTACAGGAGGTCAAACATCAGAATGTGAAGAACCAGGAACTAAGTCACTTTGATTGTGGTATGGTTGTTGGTGCTAAATGGTCTGGTGTGACTACATCTCAAACAATGTACAGAGTTATCCTGTAACACAAATAATCATGCACTGCAAACAAGGTATACAGAATACATCCCTGAAACTGAGGCTGTAACTGGTAAATGGACTCATATAATCACTTCCAGTTTTGCCAGTCACTCATAGCGCTTCACACTATATAACACACTCTCCTATTCTCACACCTCGGTATGCACATCAGGGGACTAGTTGTTGGGGTTCAGTGTCTTGCCCAAGGACACTTCGGCAGTGTTACGACCCAGGTAGGGGTATGATTAAGGGCGTAACAAAAGAAGTGGCGTTGACCAAATGTTAAGGTAGTCAATATTTATTGTACCATACAAAACTAAAACGTGAGACCACTCGAGAGCTAAAGCTGGGTTTTGCTAAGCCGCTCAAATAAAATAAAACCCAACTGAGCGACATAAGAAAGATAAGTAAGAAAACAAAAACAGAAGACCAGTGTATACTATTATTACATGCAGGAGCAGCTCCAATAAACTAAACAGTCCCAAACTCTAAGCTAGCCCAGCACAAATTTACCCTTAGAAAGGTACAAACAAGTAGCTAGGCTACTCTAAAGACCCAAACAACACCACTAGTTTCACAGGCCGGGAGCAGACTGGCTGTCAACAGCTGCTCCCCGAATGAATGGAGACGGCAGCTTTTATTTCTGGGTAGATGCCGTTGGGAGTTGTGATTGGTCCCTCTGGAACCAATGGGGATGGAGAAAACGGATGTGTGTCCGCGTTAGCCAATCGCAGTGCCGGCCACCAGGAGCGAAGATTGAGCGTCAGGTGTCGGCAATAAACAGCTGGCGTAACAGGCAGGTAGTCAAGAGAATCAGACTTCCAACCTTCTGGTTAAATAACTGCTCTTCTACCAGAACTACAGCCGCCTGTTTTTGGAACAAATGGAAAATTCACAGAGACTCACCAAAACTGGTCAATAGAAGATGAAAAAACGTTGTCTGGTCTGATGACTCTCCATGTCATCTCCACATTCACATCCCATTATGCGTGTTCTGTTTCCTCTGTTCATGTTGGTAGGGTCCTATGAGCATATTACATATCAGCAAGCTGGAAATATACTGAATGGCAACTTTATCAGCTGATGATTAAACAACAGTGATCTGTAGGACTGGTGAACAAAGATGGAGCTCCCTCCATGGCACTTATGAGGGTATAAGTTAACTGTGGAAAGGACAAAGTGTACAGTGATGTCTCCTTTTTGATTCAGCCAAATGGAAAATATTACCATATTCATTGTCTGCAAAGCTTTTGGTGGACTAACAGACAGTGCTTTGTTTTCTTGTCGCACAAGCCTTTGATTCAGGTCGGTAATTTGTGGACAACGCATACACCCTGTACAAGTCAGCACTGTGCCGCTGGTGTTCTGATGTTTTTCATGCAGTCACGCCAAGTTTCATCACCATTTGCACCTCCCACATTACCTCACAATGTATCTGCCAACTGTTAGGGGCCATTCATGTAGCCTGATGCTACGAGATAAATCACGCTACTCTAATAGTCATAATTTACTGGCATGTCTTAGTAAATTACAGCCTTACATCAAGTCCTGCGTCAAATTTTGATGTTTGATTGACTGATGTTTGTCATGTTACTGTCTCAATGATGAACACCAAGAAACTGCGAGATCTACTGCACCAAAACAAGAAAGCAAAGGGTGTGTCCTAGGAATATGAACTTTGAGCACTTTGAGCTGTCCTGTACATGAAAGGTGCTATATAAATAAACTTGCCTTGCCTATGAAAGTGAAGGTGAAGAACACTTGTGGTTCAGTGCTGTTTTGATACCTTGCTCGATTATTTTTTAAATTCTCTTTTAGCTGGAAAAGTATTAAATGAGATCGCTGAAACATTTTCTCTTGCCAGCAGAATCCACTTCATCACCAACTTTAAGAGAACTTGCTGTGCTTGCCGACCCCAAAACCCTAAGTCAGCAGGCATGAGACCACATGGTGAAAAGACTGCATGGTGCAGCAATATCCTGCTCTATATTGTAGGATTGGGAGACAATGAAGCTGGTGTATGTGGGTGGGGGTGTAATCCCCTTTGAAATGATCTCACCTCTCTTCAGGTCACTTCATCACTGGGGCTCTCAGGCTTTTGTCCTGTGCTCTTACTTGCTGTATTTCCTTCAGTGTTTTTCTTTGGATTGAAAAAACAAATCGGCTTACCAGCCAATGAACACACACAGACACATTCAGAGGAGACAGAAAAGTCAACACTGTTATTCCCTTGGAGGACAGGGTGTCAGGGGTTTGTCTTTCATTCATTGTCCATCACTGGAGGCCAGAAACAGGGAAGGGTTGCCAGCTTCTGACTGCATCATGGGGCTCTTGATGGGCCCCAGGATCAACAACATATCGAGGGTCTGAACACCAATGGAAAGAGTCAGAAATCATTTGTCTTGATGCACCTTAACTTCTTTGACTTTTAGTTTTGGGTGAAACAGCATGGTCTAATTGTAAAATAAGCCCACAAAGTATACACAGGTGATAGAGCACAAGAAGAGCAACAATAAAAAGTAGCTCTCTGTGATATCCTCTTTTGATTTAGATTTTTTTCTTCAAATACAACGCACGTGTCGCCTGTCTTGCCAATTAAATGCTCTTCAACATGAAATGAACGACCTTTCAGTGGTTCAAAGCTCAACCGTACTCTTGCTTTCCTTCTACTTTGTGGCACATCTAACAAACAAGAAATACATATTTATAGATACATCAAAGGATGGCCCTTCGACCCTTGGTTTGTCAGAGAAGCCACAAATTGAGAACCATGTGCAGAAGTTAGAGAATGAGATTATCCGTAGGAACAGAGCTTCTAAATACAGCGAAGCCCGTCGCGCCCTGGTTGGTGAACCTGCTGAATTTTCTGCTCCCGGCCACTTGGTATATTTTTACAAGAGATGTTTATCCTCAAAATGCTGGGTGAGCTGTAATTGTGGGTCTTCCATTCGTCTCTGTGTCTGTTTGTTGATGTCTTGGGGAATAAGAGGTTGTGGCTGCTGACCACGAGCTGCTCATAGTTTCTCCTGTGGCTGATACAAAGGTGGAAGCTGCACCACTTCTGACGTGGTCTGCTGCAGCTTCTGTTCCCTGGGTGCATAAAAAGAGAAGAGCTACTGGGTCATTACACAGAATGGGTGCCATTTCCATTGATGCCAAATGAAAATGGATGGTTCACTTCTGTTACTGATACTCGTTTTAATCATAAAATGAGTAACAGGACTGAGTTCTAGCATAGAGTTGGCATGAAACCTTGCCAATAGCATGAAGAA
>JBAMHV010000001.1:28297015-28311838 GCA_037177535.1 Pseudomugil gertrudae
CATAGTTGTCTTGAGCAGGTCTTGAGAACTCTGGGACTGACACCATCTGGACCTGCAGTCTTGTTCTGGTTCAGTTTCTGATGCCATTTTAAGAAAATGACAAACATGATAATGGTGAGATCTTAGAAAGAGAGATAAACAGAGGTAACAGTAGATGGAGATGATCTGTAGAGCTATTAAATGCGTTGCGATACCACTGTCCCCGAGGTTTCTGGTACTTTGTTTGCTGCACTGGGGAAAAAGCTTTGGAACCAATATAAAACACAAGACAGACGGAGGTCTCCATATCTATGGTGTATATAGTGTATTTCTTTTTTATAAAGCTTATTTTAATTCAGGGGGCAGGCACACCACAGGTGGAGAAACTTTACAGGTGATGTACATTACTGTATTCAATTTTTCTGATTCCTAAATACACGTAGGTCGTTTTCAGAAGCATATCATCATAATTTGAAACAATTTGGGACCTCATGTTATAATGTGATATGTTTCATGTTTTTACAATTAAATTACATTACAATGTAAAAATGTCCCATTTTTAAATGAGCATGACAGCGCCATGCATTAATGAGCTGAATACAGAACAAAAAGTTTCATTCAGTTTAATAATGAATAAAGGAGATAAATTAATTACTTTGTCCCAAAAGCAGGTGGCTGTACCAAGCCTTGTTTGCTTAGAAAAAATAGAAGCCAAAATAATGTTTTTACAGTTTAAGAGAGTGATTATTCTTCCACTATCAAGTAGTAGCTTGTTTAAAATGACTTTGGGGTGAGTGTAGACCTGGGCTAATATGGGAGAGAGAGCACCCTTTGCAATACTTTCACTAAATGCTGCTAATAAAAATAAATAAATTCACCCTTTTGGCCCTGATTTATCAAAAGTCCCCATCCCAAATGATTTTTCATCCCAACTTGTTTTAAAAAAGAATTCATGATTAATTCTTCTCATTATTTCTGGAGAAACTGAACCAGAACGAGGCTGCAGATCCAGATGCTGAACACCTTTCAGGACCCAATAGTTTGCCTATCATACTGGCTTAGGGATGAAGATGCCAGCATCTACCTGTCCCAGCAATCCCACTGTCATCTGGACCAATCAGGACAAAGTTTACCTCCACAACCACCTGGATTTATGAATACTACATACAGACAGCAGACTGAAAGGCTGTGTGTCTGAGATGATGTCAGCAGCACTAAAGCACCACAAAGAACTGTGCTCTTGCTGTTTGTCTCCATAGTGTACACCTCAGACTCCCAACACAACTCTGACTACTGTAATGACTGCAGAAGTAATGACTGCAGCTGTGCGATGTTATCAGTGATGGACACGAAGCAGTACAAAGGACTCATCAGTCAGATTATGGATAATGAGATGGAAAAGAGGTGGAGCTGTGAATACCTTGGAGTTGAACCGAACATCAGACTAGACTAGAAATGCAACATAGATGCATCAGTAAAAAAGGACAGATCCAGATGAAGTCTTAAGGAAGCTAAAAATCCTTTAGTATATTCTGCAAGTGTAATGAGCTTTGCAGCATCCACTGGAGCTGCAGCATTAAGGTGAGAGACTTGAAGAGACTGAACAAACTGATCAAGAAGGCTGGTTCTTAGCTGGGGATAACTCTGGAAGTAGCTGAATTCATATTTACCAGCAAACACAGCAAGGTAAACCAACATTAATAAGATGTGTTGCATGAGAGCCTTCTTCAGATCTACTGCAAGTGAGAAAAGAACCAGAGATCATCCTGTTACCACTGGAACGGGAACTTAAATGACTGATTAACAACATTTAATTTTAATATTATAAAACAATGTAATAAAAAAGAAAGGCTGATGCAACATTATAATCAATCTTTGGGGATTAATAAAGTATTTTGTCAATAAATTTCACTATTTTTATGTACCACAAACTTAGTTTATCCAAGCATTGCTCACACTACTCGTCACTATTCTAGTTCCCATCTTTTCTTGTATGGTGAAATTCTCCAGGCAGGTGGACAGACCAGGTGGTGACAGGTCTCATTATGCACTGAGGATGTGCACCTCTGCTGCATTCCTGCATCTTATCCAGATGTCTGCCAGGACCCAGATTTAAAACAGCTGCAGGAACACCTGTTTACAGAAACTGGGATTACACACATGCTTTAAATGTACAGGCAGGGAAAGTGTTGTCGCCTTATAGGGTCACACTCATTTATGTGACTTTACATAAAAATATGAGAGGAACTGACTGGAGCATAAATAGTGACTTTTCAAAGTTTTTAAGTTAACAGTTATAAACTCTGTACTTATTATACACTGCTTTATGTCTAATCTGACAAACCTATTTATTTCTAATTACCCCGTATGATCTGATATCATTGTGTAATGGTGATAAAAAGTAAAACCAAATGCTATTTGCTGAACTTCACGTTATTTATTTTAAATACCTGTAACATAATTTGCATATCACAGTAAAATTATTAACAGCAGTTTACAGATGAGAACTGCATTGATGCAATATGAAGATCAGTAGCTTATAAGAGGACGCTTCAGTTTACAAACGTAATGCAACCTGAAGCTGTACTTTAGTGGATGCCCACTCTACCACCTCTTTCATTATAAATACATCCTATTTACAAGTCAAAACTCCTTAATGTATGTTGTGTCCATATGTAGAACAACCCTTGTTTCTTGCTGGTAGCTTCTGAGACCTTAAGCAATACTTCCTTTTACTTCAGGTTTTCCTAACTTAAAGTATATCTTAAGAAGTGCAACCTGTACTGTTTAATAGCAGGGAAGTCTCCAGTCTTTTAGAACAACCTGGTCTTAGCCCAGACCACCCACACACACATATCAGTCAAAAGTTTGGACACACTGTCTCATTAGATTTAATGGGAATCATTAAGGTATTTTTAACAACTACTTCCTCCAACCATGTTTCACATTATAAACCAATAAAACAGAATGGGACATATCACACATTTCAACACACCACAATTCCTCTTAAAATGGGAACAACTCATATTGCACACAGCCCAGTCTGTCCTGTCCTCTATTTACTGGTTTCTCTGCTGATTGCTGTCTTCTATCTACACCTCCCATCTGAGATATTTATTGTAACATTTTAGATTTGACTGAAACATTTAGAAACATTTTTCATCAAGTACACAAATAAAAAAAGTGATTTCAGTTATATCCACATCTGTTATTGTAAGACTGTAATTCTGCTGTTCTATTCATGTTACCGGTAAATAGATCCTGTAGAAGCTTCTGGAATGAGGAAACTTATCTGTAATAATGACACTGAAAGGAATGAGAGCAGTCAGGTTAGTTTGTTTTACAAACACCTCAGCATGTATTTATCTCTACATTTATAAATATTTAGGTATTCATCAGTCAAAATAAGCTTTTATTTATTTAATCTTATTCTCCATCATATGTATTAAATATTTTTTAGCTATTTTTTTCCTTTAAAAGTTCACAGTGGCTGTTTTAGGCAGGTATTCTGCTTTAATGACACCTGGTTCAGTAATGATCCACTCTGCAGGTAATCTGTGGAATTGATCTCAGGACATATTACTACAAGAGGAATGCAGTTATATATTGTGAAATTATCTTATTTCGTTACTTATTTCATGAACAAATTAAAGCTTTTAGGCCTACTGAGCCATATTTATAAGACTGCAGGAAACTTCTGTCGTTTAAACATAAACACAACATCTTAAACCAACACACAGGCTTAAATTACTTCCCAAAATACAGTGACAATGTTACACATCTCCATCAGCTCCACATCTTCTCCCTCTGGTGTGGACGGTACCTCCCTGCAGCGCTGGAGGACTCAGAGTAACGTCTGTTTGCATCATGTATTTATCTGACTGTCATCATAACCTCATCACCTCTGATTCTGTGATTCATTCTCTGATGTTTGAAAAGATCTGTGGTTTCACACACTTATCTGCACATTTTTGCTGTTTCAGGGGCTCAAATATCTTCATCATCACTGAGAGCAGTGAGGGAACGGTGCTGCTGCAAGAAGAAGTAGATCCTACCCATCCTGAACTTTCAATTATAAGTTGTATAAATGTGCAAGTGTTATACACTCTTCCAGGAATCCTACCAAACTTCTCTATAGCCACTCATTGCCTCCATCACACTACCTGTCGGCCTGTAATAGTGATGCTCTGGTTGTGAGTGTTAGCTTGATGCCAGTGGCGGATTGGTAACAGCGGACTGGAGGAGCGGGTAGTTATGTTATACAGTGACGTACATTGGTTTTGGTTACCAGAGCTAGACTAATAACATCCAGGGCTAAAGCCTTGGAAAAAACAGCCACAATGATGCAGTTTAATAGTTAATAACACATGTAAAAATATAGCATTAGTCCAGTAAAAAGAATTGACATGTTTGTGGAGAGTGGTAGCTTTAAAAGAATCCATTGTTGCATCTACTCATAACAAACAGCTGAGAACATTATATGAATATGTACTAATGAGCTCCACCTACAGTTCAGCCTCTAAACTCACAAAATCTTTTCTAGGTTCTGCAAAACTCACCAGTGAGCAAAAGCAAACAGCTATAAAACAATGAGGTGCATGGATGGACTACATTGATCTGCTCAGCAGTTGCTCCTGGTCACGGCCACCTCTCTGTCAGTAATGTCTGCTTCAGTATGCATCTACCACCTCATGTAAATCACGCTTCCTCATAGTGCTTTTGAGCTGTGTGCAACAGACACTTTACAGGCGAATGGTTTCTACAGCCTGGAAATAACTTGCTGGGAGGCTGCTGGTAGAGCTGCCTGAAGTTTAATCTCTGGTAGCCTGAGTTGCAAATAACAGAAAACCAAACTGAAAGTTCCCCCTGCTGATGTATACGCTCCAGTTTCTCCCAGATAAAATGCTAACGTAGCACCACTCTATGGTAAAATCAGTGGCAAGTCCAAGCTGGGGAACAAAGATGTCTCTCTTACACCCCTTTTCATGGCTTTGTCAAATTCAGGAGCTCTGTGTTTCCAGAAAAGAGTAAAGCACATCTTTATTTCATTACTGTGATTCACCCATACCTGGTGGTTACAGAAGTGAGCCTTGGTATGGTGAGGTGTCAGATCCATTGCCTTGTGAGAAGAAGCATGAAATGGCCTTATCTGACATGCCTAACCAACCTAATAACACCTGGTTGTTTATGGGTCACAGTTGTGAAAAAGTTGTTGAAAAAATGGAAACCTGCATCTTTTCTGGTATTTTTGATGAAATGTGGTCATGTCTCCAGATCCAGACCCACTTCTACACGTCTGAAGAAGACATTAAGCACAGGTACCAGAGTCTTCCCCTCAAGATATGGGATCCTCCAGTTCTTAGCACCAATCCATACCTAACATACCTGAATCAAATGGCTAATATCTAAGACTGAACCCTGTCATGAAGGCTTTAAGGATTTGATCTGATTCTATCAAAGTCATAAACAGAACATATCTGCAGTTTAATGCTGACTTGTTTCTACACCTACACTTTTATTTTAGCACTGTGAGACACACAATTTGTTCTTGTTTCTTTGGTAACGTCTATGAAAAATTCACAGTTTAACAGAAATACTGTAAAATAGTCATTTAAGACTGAAAAGTGATTCTCAAAGAGTCTTTAGCTGAAGACTTGGCTTATTTTGGCACAGTGTGCTGTGTCCTTAAAAAGATTCAAAGACATGAAGGACAAAGGAAGGACAAGAGGAGGAGTGGGTGCCTAACAAGCTAAATAACAGATGAATAGCATCCGACACTCATGTCACCAAAAATAAAAAATTAATTTATTTGTTAATGTTTCAAAGAGTTTAATCAGAGATGATCCCTGCAGAAGGAAGAGATGTTAAGCAGCCCTGCTGTGCTGTATGAAATAATAACGATGGCCATTTCAAATATTAATGCTCCAGCTCTTTATGATCATGCAAAGTGTTGTTGCTGCGTTTCAGCTTTTATTTGCACGGGCTACAATAAATCTCTGCTCAAGACTCCTGAACAACGGGCTGAAACTTAAGCAGATGAGGAGCATTTTACTTCTGGTCCCCAACAACACCATCCGGCAGATTTTAGGATCAAGACAGTAAAAATCAAATGAATAGATCAACAGCTTACACAGAACAAGCAGATCCATTTAACCCTTCAAGTCCTGCTCTGTTGCTCCGTTGTGCAAGTTTTATTAAATTTTATGCAAAATTTATTACAATTCCATGTAAATAAACATACACAAGCTATCTCTGTGACTTTTTCTGTATTTAAAACCAACGTTTTTAGCTGCTCTCACTCATTCTTGTTATCGTTGTAGAAAAGGAAACAAACAAATAAATAAATAGCAATTTGAATGCAGAAAAATGTCTGAATTCAAACTTTAAATAACTGAATGAGGTGAGTTTGATCAGGAAACGTCCAGATTCCGCAGAACAAGACAGAAACTGGACATCCCAGCGTGATCTGACCCTGCGACTGTTTTATGCATCACTACCTGCATCATCTATAGTTTTCATCCCTGATCAATAATAAACTGTTAGGAATAAAAAAGGCAGGTTTTTGAAAAACCCAAAACAAAGCACATGTATGTCACTGTTACACGTTTGACACATACATTTCCGAGCAGGCTGTGAAGGAGGAGAATCTCTCTCTTCTCTTTTATCTGCGCGTGGTAAATGATGCTGCGAGCTGATTGGCTGCCGGCAGCTGACTTGAGCTCCATCCCGCATGCCGACCCTCGCAGAGCCTGAGTGCTCAGTCAGGGCTGCTCACCGTGACACCACTGCTGCTCCTCTAACACACACTCACACACATTGATGCGTGCGCGTCGCAGTGTGCACGACCTGCCGCTGCAGCCAGCTGACTTTACCTGAACCTCCACGCAATGCGAGCCTATTGCATTATGCGCTGCCGCAGGTTATTGCTACTTTTGCGCTCTTTTAGGAGGTAACGGGGGAGGTGTAAGCGTGCATGCATCAACATGGATTGTCTTTTTCTCCTGATTTGGACTTTACCCATCCCGCTGGTCGGCTGCAACCCTGTCAAGCTGCTCTCCACCTTCTTGTCCTGGAATATCATCAAGGCATGTTGCACTTTAGGAATATTTACATCTATTTCTTGTGCCTTATTTATGCACATTTATTTATGCATATTCATTACAAACTGCATTTTCATTGTGTTATAAAGTGATGCAGCTCATGTTTCAGCACAGGAACTTCATTTCTCACCACTTTTGGCAGCCGCTGCCTGCAACCTGTTGCTACCTGTCCGCTGATGTGTCTTTCCTTTCCCCCCTTTTTCTTTTCTTTTTTGCAGACTCTGCACATCTACTGCACACACACCTCCCACTCCGTTTTGGCCAGCTATTCTTTCAGCAACAGCCCCGGATTAAATCATGGTGAGTGCTTGTCTTTTGACATCTATGGATGTTTAATTCCAGCTGGCAGTGGCCCGTGTTTATACAGAGAATGGGGATAAAATGAGCTGGTGGCTGCAGAAACAGGAGTGCTGGTCTTCCATAGAGAACGTCTTAAATGAAATAATTAAGACTATGACAAGATGTTTGTTAAATGAAGCTTCCTGCCTGTTGTTTATGTGGTAAAAATGATCTGGATCTTTGTTAAGATCTTTTTATTGCTGCAATTACCATGAAAGCTGTACTAGAAAGTGCTGTTCAAGGAGCCCCTGTTGGCTGCTTTGTGTTGTAGGGATGATTTACATTCTCTGATTTACTCCTGTTGCACTGTTGGATGGTTTAACAACTCTAAAGGAGAGGAAAACAATGAAAAGTGTTACTTATGTGTCTCCACTGATACATATAACCACAGGCTGAAGGGAAATTATCACGCCTCTCCTTGGCCAAAGATCTTCTAGAGGTTGGAAACAAACAGAAGCAAAAGGCAGCTGATAATGTCAGAAAGAGGAAAGTTTTTGACTTGATGTGGTAACTGATTTCCCTCAGACTACGTCTTTGTGACACCAGTGGAGGTGGACTCCGATGGCACGTACCTGTCGCATGACGTGAGCAGCGGAAGCCATCGCAGCAAGAGGTCCCTGTCCTCTCTTTTACACTACCGGCTATCCGCCTTTGGGCTGGACATGCACCTGGACCTGCGTCCATCCTCTGTGGTTGGTCCAGGATTCACCGTGCAGACGCTTGACTCAGATGGCATCTCCACAGTAACGACTGATGCAGGGTTTCACAATTGTCTGTATCAGGGATTTATCCGCAACCACTCAGCCTCCTCAGCAGCCATATCAACATGTTCTGGTCTGGTAAGTGTCTTCCAGTAATTCCTTTAAATGTTTTACTTCACGTGATTATCCTCTTTAGTACATTAAAATGGTTTTTACAAAACACACTGGACTGTTTTACATTACCTCAAGGAAGTATCGTACTTCCTCTAAATTGATGCCTTTACAGTATCTAATAAAAGCCAGTCTTCTCATATAATCAGCTAGGTCAGGTTTCTGTAATGTCCTCAGTAAACTGTAACATGACATCATTACCCAGGAGTCCAAGCTTCAGTTTCTGGTGCTTTGTTTGGCACTTCTTTGCACATTTCAAGTGGAAATATTAGAATAAAGAGATAAAGGCAGATGGAGCTGTATAAAGCAACTGAATAATTTGAGACAGCTCTAAGGAAAGTGAACACTAATGTACAGTGTAAATACACATCTGCATATGCACAGAGCCTTCTATCTGACCTCAGAGAGCTTGTGTATGCAGCAAACAGCCACCAGGCATTGTTAAGGCTGTGTTGCAGTGTAGCTCATGTGCGACCAGCTTATCCTCCCTTTGCATAGAAACAGGGAGCCATCACCATGATAGCATGAAAAAAGCTGATCTTGAAACTAGGAAGTAAACTCAGAACCTTGCATGATCTGTGGTGGGTGAACATGTCAGAAAGCATGCATGTGTTTCTGTATGTAAAGAAAGCTTAAACGAACCCTGAGAGGACTTTCACTTTACGACGTGCTGCTTCGCTCTTCCTCCTGACTCCGGGCCTTAAAGATAAATTAAACTGCTGTTATCACAAATGAAAACAATTAGGGACATTGCCTCGACTTCTAACAATTGTGTTCTACTTGGATGGCATAATTTACGGTGTTCTAATTCCTCTCCCAGATATGACAGAGCTTCCTCATCTGTAATTTCACTGATTTATACCAACTCTTCCCATTCTAGAGACACATAGCTTTTCCCCTTTAAACCACAACGACTCTGTAATTACAAGATCCTCCACTTTCATTTGTAGTTTATGATGTCTGAACCCAGCAGAACTCACACATTCCTTGACACGTCCCACACCAGGCTGGACCAGATGGACACATTTCACCTCCATAAAAGCCGGAGGTCCATCTATCATCCAGCCTGTGTGTCTCCTCTTACCTCCAGCTCCTGCGGTTGCTCTGCTCCTTTGTCCTCTGTGTGCCCTGCCGCTTTGTCTCTTCTTGTTCACAGCAATTAAAGCCAGGGTGAAGTTTGAGCCGCCTGGCTGGCACTGCTAATCTTTGCATTGTTCCTGTCATTAGGCTTGCTCCCACTGACAATAAAACATCACTCAGCCGTTCCCTTAAAAGCGATGTGGTGACACAATGTGATTGGGTTGTGATTGCATTTGAATAGACTGGTATGAGCATTTTGATCTATTTTTAATCCTCCTGAACACTTACAAGGTCCTTTTCCCCCGCATTTTTCATCTTGCAAATTTGACCCCAGGACCAGTTATTGTTGGATCTCTTCATTAAGCCGCCTCCTTTGTTCTCCTTTTGATATGAGCAATCATTTTTACACAAGCAAGGAAGAAAAAGTTAGATAAAATGAGGATATTTCCACTCCTTGCATTATTTAGTCTTTTCTGCAGAATATTTGTATGAAATAAAATAAAAGCTTAACTGGAAAATAGAATTAGGATGTGGGAATAAACAATGATGGAGAGGAGGAAGTAGGACATGGAAACGAATTAAAGGAAAGCACAACACAAAGAAGAGCAAGAGGGTAAAGCAATGAATGAGAAGTGATCTGAGCCTGACTGTGCTGGGAATGCTGTGCAAGAGGGGCACAGTGTTGTGCAAGAAGGATGTGAGTTAACTGTGTGGGGATAAAGCTCCCAGGGAGGCTGGGTAGTCTCTTTACAGAGCGTCGGAGTGATGAACTCGGTGTATGTCAAAGGCCTTTGGAAAAGAAATGGAGGAGAAGAGGCGATATAAAGAGCTTCCCTGATCTTCATTTTATTGTCTCCTTTCAATGGAGAGGAGGGAAGAAAAGGCTTCTGGCCTGACTCTTTTGATAAGAGTGGAGGTGTCAGCACCAGCTACTCGGCCAAACCAAGACAAGATTCTTCCCTTTTTTTCTTTTTTAGACAGATGGAAGCTGGATTTGGGTTTTTTGAATTAAGAATAGGGTGAGATGGTATTAAGAGCAGAGCAGGATGGATTGATGACAGACGAAGTGGGATTTTCTGCTGTAAATCCTCATCAGTAGCACTTGGTGCTATTTACTTGCTTTTAAACACTCTCCTTGTCCCTCTGCAACGCCTCGCTTATGTTTGCTTTTTTAATGAATAAAGTTTTCTTTTTCACATGCGATGAAAGGATGCCATTTCAGATGTAACGCTCTTGGTTTGTAGGGGAAGTGAATGAGCCTGATAGTGGGAAGTGGGTGATCTTTTCTTCTTTTGGAGGGTGTTTCATGTGAGGTCACTGTGCTGCTTGACCTCAATCCTCCCCGCATGGGTATACGGGGGTGGCTGGTTGTCAGCCTCACAGTTTCTTCCTATGGTGTACAAGTTCAGAGCTGCTTACCACTGATGTGAATGCTGCAAACTGAAATGATTTACAGCTCCCCTCTGTCCTCCCAGCCCCCCTCCCACGATGGGATTCTTCTCTCTGCGTTGACTGGGGCAGACCTCAGTCTTGCACTAAGAAGCTTTTTTTGTAAAAGCAGTCACACATAAATACACACATCGCTGCCATATTTGATTTAAGAAATGAAATCAGAAGTAAATCTGTCTGTGTCAGAAGCTAGAATGAGGAATGGATGGTAACCTGGTAAAGGTTATTGGAAATGTGTGTAATGAGAGCTGGTTTAGTCCTTTGTTTTCTGAAAGTTTCCCTGTAAGATGATTCTTATAAAGCAGTTTTGATGACTCTGAAAACAGAAACGTTCTTGTCTTGAGTACGGCCACTGTCAGGCTGACCATTACTTTTACTGTGACCTTAAACCTTTACAGAGCAGGTCGGAGACAAGTTGGGCGGACTGGAAACTGAGCAGACCGGTCCAGAGTGACCAAAGCGCAAATGAAGGGATCAGTTTTCCTCCTGAACCTCTGAGACTTAAACACCAAGCACAGCATCATCAAATGACATTTTAAGCTGTGAGTTACAGAAAAGATTAAATGCAGGTGGTAAAAACAGAAGGGCCTCCCATTTCGAGCTTGACAGGGTGATTTTGAAGGGGCTGCACTATTTGCGTTTGTGAAACTGCTGGAAAATGTGCCTCGTTTCCTCTGTGTTTAAAAGAGACCATCCCCTCTGCGAGTCCGGAGACTTAACATTCCTCCCTGAAGCAACAATCGCCCAGCAATCTGCAAAGCTTGTACTGAGCAGTTCAGGTAGCAGTCTGAGTTGTTAACTAATCATAGGGTAGGCATATTTTCTTCCTGGCTCCACCTGTCCACATACCTCCCTACCGGTGAAAAGTTTGCATACTAACGAGTCACTTGTGAAAAATAAGCACACACACACACACACACACACACACACACACACAAAAGAATGTGAAACACAAAGAAAAGGTTGTTTATCTGGTTGCTGATTGGCAATTAATTATTTTTCACTGCTGAAATGTTTTTTTTTACTATGATATTTAACATCATTAAACAAAACAGTGTTTCATCTGAGAATGAGCCTCATTTTACAATATTTTATATGAATCTTTGTAAATTTGTTCTTGCAATAAGCACCCATTGCCTTTAAAAGCACCACGCTTTTCACACTGCAGGTGCTTATTTCAGCACAACACCAGGCCTCTGGTGTGGCTGCTTTGGGATGGAGGAGGGCCATAAGGCATCACTGGTGCTCAGTGAGAAGAGTAAAGGTTGTTATATACTCCGCAAGAACAACAAAATGGTCTAATTTTGTCTCCCAGATGTGGCTGGGGAGATCTTGTGGCCTTTTTTCCACACTCCACAGGCAAGCAGAGCTGTGTTCTCCTGGGCTTCACAGAAGAATTGTGTCACTCTTTGGACATTTGGGGCGTATGCAGGAAAGTGTAAAGCAGAAAGTTGAATGGATAGTTTTAATCAACAGCTGATCGAGGTGAGAAAGTACATAACTGTATGCAACATGTGGCATACAGTAGCACAGACACTGGCTTGTGCACAGGTAACTATACCTGTAAAAAAAACGAGTCACTTGTTAATTGCACATAAAAAGAGAGACAATATTACTGGTATTATAGTAATACTAGCTGGTATTACTGATACTAATACCAGCCCTGTCCCGACTAAAGCTACAGTGTGATTGTACGTCCCAAGAATATCTTTCCAGAAATGGCAAAGCAATCCCACAATTCTGAGATGGGATTTTATAAGTTTCAGAAGATCCAAATGTCAAGATGGCGTCATCCCAGGTGCTCGGAAATCCAAAGCAACTGTAACACACCACAAATTGACCAGCCCAAAAAGAACAACTTTCTTTTTCTTGCAACCTTTAAAACAAGAACAACGTTTCTGGTTATATGTAACACGTTACATAGAGAAGAGTGTATCTGCTGCAGCGCTGCCTGCATGCTGTCCACCATGTGTGCATTGAAGAGGCAGTGACTCCACTCACATGTGTGATTTCTGTGGTGTAGCCCAGCCCAAAGATATGACCGTGATTAGGATATTTTGTTTGTACATGTTGGAAAAAAGTGTCTTGGCTGCATGTCAGACCACATACATTTTAACAGGCTTGTAAGAAGAGGAACAAAAGTTAAATAAAGTTTTGCTTTTACCCTTCTAGTGTCTCATAGATGAGATGTTTGATTTGCCGACTTCATTGCAAACTTTGTGTCAAAGTCTTAAACTTTCTCCGGTCAGACCTGAACTTTCAGTGACATGTTGGAAGTGTCTACTTGTTCGCTACGTCTTTTGGTTTGGTTAGAGATTTAACTCTTAGACACTTCCTAGGTCATAATGAGCAAGCATCACCCCTGTGGTACTACAGTTTATAGCTTGAATGTGTGTTTGCGCACCCAAGTGTTAGTCTAAAACCAGTGGAAAGTGTCATTACACACCACTTCCCTCCCCTCTCAGGCGTCTTAGATCAAACTTGCTGTCTGACGGCTGTCGTTGACACGGTGCCGCGTGTTGTGGCAACCAGCAGTGACTCTTGTAAGAGGAGAGCTCTGGGGAGCGTGAGTGGGGGGGTGGACGGACTCCCTGTGGTGTGAAGAGGGCACTTTCTCTTTTCCCAGGCATTGTTGACGATGCTTGATGCACTTTGAGGTTGCAGAATTACTTACAAAGGGAATATGCAAGACTTTCAGCAACAGAGTTCTTCTGTTGTGTCTTTTTATTGATTATATTTTTAGTATGAACTGATTATATAAAAGACAAATGACTAATGGCGTGTCTTCAGACATCCACAGACTCAGCTTAAACATTTAACTTTTTCTTTTGTTCTCATTTGGCTTCCTTCTGAGCTGAGACAATATAAAATGCACATTACTCCATAGTGCTTGGATGTGCTGGGAAATAAGACAACAAATAATGTGTCTGTTTCACACAATGTGCGCCAAATCCCTCAAGCTTTTCCAGAGTTAAAAGACCTGAGTGATGGATTGCCAGACGACTCTTAGGCTATTTGTACCTGTCCAGTTTCCGAAAAGGCCAACACATTGGGAGTGTCTCTCCCTCGCGATATTCTTCTTAGACTTGGCCATAATTCAGCCACTGGGTGCGTATATGCTCAGAGCTTGGCACTACAAGAGGAGAGTGGCCCGGAGGTTTTTCCCTGGTGGTCTGGATGCTGACAGTGATGTAGTGCCCACAGTTAGATGCCAGTAGGAGAAAGGGGTCAGGCTCTCAGCTTGAGTGTGGGATGGTGTGTCCGTGATAGGCCGAGAAAAAACAGACAGCGTGTGTGTGTGTGTGTGTGTGTGCTTCTACATCCTTTCTTGTCTGTGCAAGGTCTTTCTCACACATGATTAATGGCCAGTGTTGAAGTGTCCAAGTGGATGTTGTAGCGTCCACAAACACAGCTCATGCATCAAATCTGACCCACCATTGTCACCATCACACTCCACTGACTGGTGTTTTTGTATGAAATGATGAAGATTAACAAGCAGTTTGGTCAATAGTTAAACTTTTAACTGGCTTTTATAGTTTTTCTTCAGACTTTATTTTCCCAAGTTGGAAGTGGATGTTAAGGTTCTTGAAAAGAGAAACCAGTATCTAATTGGAGAGATAAGACTCTTTTTATGTTAATATGATTTCCTGAAGTCTAAAGGATACGCTGCTGGGATCAAGTAGCACAAAGGCCTTTTCAGGCCTGTCTTAAAACCTCTCCCCAGAATGGCAGGTTTAAGGAAAGAGTAAAGTCACTACTGAGGTTTTAAACGTGCTTTTGCAAAGTTCTCCGGAGCTCCTGATGTAGAGCAGCGTTTTTCCTGTTGTTATGAAAAAACGAGAACAGAAAGAGCACTTAGGTAGGGTTAGGTCAGGTGCTACCTTAGTTTTATTAATTAAATCAAATAGATGATCTATGACCATTTGTGTTTTTTTTGTACTTTACATAAAATTTTTTAAACAAGTAAATAAATTAAGTAAGTATTAAGTAAGCAAGTAAATAAG
>JBAMHV010000001.1:28329048-28340401 GCA_037177535.1 Pseudomugil gertrudae
AATAGCTGTGTCCAACCAGACTTGCAGCGGTCTGGCTCTTATCTATGCTGTTCCTCGTTGTTTGATTTCATGCTTGTTGTTTTATTCTCTGATGTACGTCGCTTTGGATAGAATAGAATAGAATAGAATAGATTTCTAGTTACACAGGCAAATTGTGTTGAGTGTCAGTGGTATTCCAAAGTACTTCTCTGAAATGGTTTGGAACAATATCTTGCACCACCATTAACCCTTTTTTGGAAAGACAAAGCTATATATGAGCAAGCCTTTTATACCCAGTCCTGACACCCCTACCTGTAAGTGTCTCTGCTATTGTAGAATCATCCCAAACCTTTCTTTCTGTCTTTGCCAATGTCACGTTGTCATTTATTGATTAAATGGGAATAAATTGTTCAGTAAAACTAAAAAAAGGTCTTTATGTCACAGTAAATTCTAGTTTGTATTTTATTTAAAGCCATTGCTAAACTTTGTGTTTTTAATGAAATGGGTTGTTTCACCATGCTGTACTTCAGAGTGGGAGGAATATGGAGCAAAGTACGAAAGGTGAACATTTATTAACAAAGATGTATCAGAACAGCTGTTCACACATGCAAAGGTATTTTGGGCACTGTAAACTTTCTAAGGTGAAGGTTAGAAAGCTGATCTGCAGCAGGAGAGAGAGGCGGTGAAGTGTGTGAGTGCAGGTTTTTGGCTTGGATCAGCTGGGATGTGGAGCACAATGGATATGCTTGTATTTTGGCTGTAGCTACAGAGACTGGGTGTCCAGGTGTGGTGTTGGGCTTTTGTCCAAACCCTGAAACTCAGGCAAGACACCCGAGTACTGATAAGCAAACTATTTCTGTTCTCTTCTCCTCTTTCATTTCCTCTTCTTCTTTTATCTAGTGGTGTCAAAAAGGTCAGTGTGTTAAATTTGGGGAGTACGGTCCCAGAGCCATCCACGGCCAGTGGTCAGCCTGGTCCCAGTGGTCCGACTGCTCCCGGACCTGCGGAGGAGGGGTCATGTACAGGGAGCGCTCCTGCAGCAGCCCAAGGTACACACACGCTTGCATGTACTTGCATGGTCATAATGTAATTCCTCACATTCATGCTAATGCTTTTGATCAGATTAAGTTGCCAAACACATGACAAAGTGATTCATGTCGTCACGCAACTGACAGTAAAAATCTGACCTGCAATTTTGGGCCAAAAAGTCATTCTTGAAGGCTTCATGCCCAAAAAAGCGTTCCTTTCCGAGCACCTGAAAGAGCTGCCTGCCAGGTAGCTGTCATCATGGATATGTACATGCATTCTGTACACACACACACACACACATGCTCACATGTATTGATAACAGCTCTCATCCGTCAGGCTGACGGTCCAGACAGAAAGACTATCTCTCCCCACGCTCCAGACAAAGGGAACCTCTTAATAACATTTTCCCCTCAATACTGCCAAGACAGCCAGTAAATGTCCACTATTGCTCCTCACACACAGATGTAGTTGTACCTAATCCTGCAGACCCACATCCCATAATGCACATCAATATTACCAAAGAGCTTTGTGCATGTCATTACAAGCACAAGAGAGATTCTTAGGGAGTGCAGGCCCTAGTTATTTCAGAGAACAGTTTAAGATTTATTAAATGTTTTTTATACTTTTATTTCACTTTCATACTATACATAATATATATGGTACTACAAAATATGTAGTGTCTAAGATTTTATTTATATTAATAATTAGAGAGCAGTACTGCCATGGAGAAGTTAAATTCACACAAGCACAGCAAAAAAATACTCTAAGATTTATCAAATATATACACTACAATAGTAGAAGTAATAGTAGTAATACCAAAAATGAACCAAATCTACCAAAAACCACATAATTAATGAATATTTTGACATTTCAAGCTATATATTAAAGATTTAATGTCATCATACTACTATCAATCAATATCTATACCGATGTTTGTATTGATATTATTAATATTTAGATCCATCTGCCAACCATTATCCAGCGCTACACAATGAGACCAGTACGTTACTTGCAGCAGGGTAACTGGTTAAACTGGTGCATTGTTCCCATGCTGCAGTAGTTGCTCCCGTTTGCAGCCTGAAACGAGGTTGTTTTAACCGGTTTCTCAGTGACAGGCTTAGATGAAACTTTCCTCGTGTTAAAGTTGCTTCATTTAACTGAGTAAAGGTGTGTCCAGCACATGTCTCCATATGAACCGTGATCTGTCCCTGACTTGTTATCCGCACAGTTTGAGGGGAAGTCATTTATTCTGCCATCACTGCCAGTTTGAGCTGCATCTTAAACCAGTTTTTTTAACTTCCCGGGCATCCTTTTAACTCAGAGCTGTGTCCATGGTTTAGTGTTTTCCACCACCCGCTGTCAGCTTCGTGTTTCAGTTTGTTTCTATGAACACTTCAGCTAAAGTGAACCTTTCCTTCTGAAGACGGCTAGGAACCTTTAAAATGCTAATTTCCAGCTGCGAGCACTCATGCAGAGTCACCAGAGATCATCTCTTTTCATTTGTGACACTTCACCTGCGTTATTTGAAGACGTCTGCTTAGATATTCATGGCTCTTCACTTCACTGCCTATTTAACAGTGATGCAGACACTGATGTGACTGCTCAGTCCACCTCAGCCGGCTCGTCTCCTAATCCCTGTGAAGGATCAAAGACGTTTTCAGAGGCCGTCTGACCCTCATATGATACACATTATACACCATGACTGGCAGACAGAAAAAGGGCCATAGAGCCTTTTAAACCAGGTTAGCTGTCATGTTCATTTATCATTCCTGCTGCACTAAAGGGAACTTTAGGAGCAACTGCTGAAAGAATGAATTGAAACTGCTAAATGGTAAGCTCTGGAGTCAGTAAGAGGGGGGATGGAAATATGATGAGGGATTTATAAATATAATAAATTAAACAATGCCAAGTCATGATATAATTATAACAGAGGGGTTGAATAATTTACGGAGACCTTATGGATAATGCAGCATTTTTTCATCCCTATTCCAACACATCTCCACCCAGACAGTTCACAGAGCACGCTCAGACCTCGTCTCAGCTGGAGCACAAACTCCCGAGTCACGTTTTGGTGACTCATGACATTCACAATGTGTTTGTTTCCAGTAATCTCTACGACAAGGCCCCTGTGCTTTTAATCTCAGCCGAACAACAAGGATTAGCCTGAATCTTTTCTCTGATGTCATCTTCAACTCCATAATTGGACTCTATGAGACTTGCCCCCACCCCCCCCCACCCCCCAAAAAAATCATCTATAGTGTGCCTCTGTTTGTTTTGTGCATATTTATGCACCCTGAATCCACAAGCTCAGGCATGCATGTAATTTATCCTAGTAAAGGATAAAAGGACCAGCTTCTTTTGCTTTTCAGGAGCTGACTTAAAAAAAAAAACTCTTCTGCCCTTCCCACCCACCTTCCCTTCATCCACTTCCTTTCCTGCTCTTCCATTCCCCAAAGACCACCTGCCAGATCAAACACAGTCAACTTAATCCTCACCAACAAGCCTGAGAGATTAGGTTCATGATCTTGACCTGGTTTTGTTGGGAGCACATTTAGTTACACACTTGATTTAACAGAGTGTGCAATGCGATGACTTGTGTTTAGCGGAGACGTATAAAAGTCCGTCAGCAGCACAGCAGAGGAATGTGAAATGCAAAGAGAGGGAAATCCAGGGTGGGAGCAGGTGAGTCGTGGGGAAGAGGAGAGTAGAGATGATGACCTCTGACCCACAGGAGTTTCCGCTTGTTGCCGGGTAGATTTATCAGACTACTGGGACATGTAAGCGCCCTAAAGGGTCATGAGGGTCCCACAGTAAAAACGTGTCAGATCTGCTTTCTGTCCTGTTGTTGTGCAGCTGTAACGATATGAGATGATCCACAGAGGGAAAGAAAGGATGATGAATTGATTAAGGACTGTGAACATGCAGTTCAATGAAGTGGATTCAACCCCCTTCTCAAGTAAATTGTCCATCCTTAGTGCTGTAATGGAGACAACTTGACTGATAGGGTATGCCATGTATCCCCCCCACTGGCCTGCAGCAAGCACATTACCATATGGGCTGTGTTTGTCTGCCACTAAGTCCTAATAGGATCAGGACTATGAAAACCTGGGCCAAATCCCCGACTCCCCCAAGAGAAGCAAAACGGGTATAGAGCAGATTTCCATACACACACACACACACACACAGCTTTAGTGGTGCTGTCATTCTGTGATTGAGTCCAGGTCTAAACGGAGGGAACGAGCAGTTGAGTTTTGTAAAATTCAGCCCAGCAGTCAGCACAAGCATCTGCATCTCGCTGCAGCTGACATCCTCCTCATGTAAACGTTCTCCGTACCGCAGCAGAAAATTCAACAGGAGGATGTTGGATTCAGTGGTTAGGTATTCATTCAGTTCCTTTTCCAAAGTGCTTTGCCTCGTTTTAGCGCTTTGCAAACTGTTTTATTAGACACAGGACATGGATCCTCAGGCTGTGGGTGTGTGTGTGTGCAAGCCACTTTGGTAAACAACTAAACTCAATTTTCTCTGTTGGTGGTTGTGTCGGAATGCCTGGCATGAGTTAAAAAAGCCTGGGAAATTTGACATGGCATCCTGATTCTTATTAAAGGCTCTTTTTGGCTTTGTTCAACCAGTGGTTATTCCTCCGATCATTTTGGTGACATGTTAAAGCTCCTTGATGCGCACACACAAGTTTCCCAGCTGTTGCTGTAATACATGGGAAAAAACAGACATTTGAGCTTTGCTATAGCTAACAGTACATTGACGGATGGGGTCGGTCAGTGAGCTTAGTTTATTTAGCATCTTTTCTGGATTACAGAGCTTTACTTCAATGGGAGAAGCTAATGCTAGCAGTTTGCCCATCCACTTTTATGGAATAAATGCATGGTGTTTTGTCTGCTGGTATCAATCAATACTCAAATTTAGCAGCGATACCAATACTATTGATATCTGGATACATCTATTCATCCTACTTTTTGGATGGCTGCATGTCTGCTTTGTAAGTACGGGAACAGACCAGGCTTAGAGCTGCAAACATAGGATTTAACTTCTCCTTTATAGAAACAACTGATTAGAGATTAAATAAATGTTAATATTATTCACGTTTTCAAAAGTCAACTACATCTCCACCAGTTTCTTCCCCATTTAGCCAACACCACTGGTCACTGGGAGCTAGTAATGAGTTGTAGCGTTTTCATGTGTAAGATAAACTTTATTGGAAGGTCATACGTGTCACAGATGACCGCATTCATCAGGAAAAAAAAATTAAATACAAAAAACAATAGTATAAATAATGCAATCACATGAAATCTAACAGAGGAAGGCCATTTGACTCCAATAACTCCAATCGATGGATCAGAAGACACACTGTCCGCTGATCTGCAGTCGCTTCCGTAAACTAATCTGTTCCCGAGTTCATTTCGACCTTATCCCGAGGGCTGCATTGCCAAAAGTGGTATCAGTAAAACTAATGTCCTTTTGTCTCGTCTTCCACCTAGACCACAAAACAATGGTAAATTCTGCCCAGGCTCCAGCCGTCTCAACCAGCTGTGCAACACTCGGCTATGCCCCCCCAACGCCGTGGACTTCCGGGCCCAACAGTGTGCCGAGTACAACAGCCAGCCCTTCAGGGGCTGGTATTACAAGTGGAAACCTTATACCAAAGTGGACGGTAAGATGCTCAGTGATTTACTGTGTTAATAGATCATTTATTGTTTTAAAATTCACAGGGCTTCAAAATACAGCAATGCTTAAAGGTTTTTTACTTTTACAATGATTAAAACACTAAAGGACACATGAAACTGTACCTCAGACACAGTGGGGACGGATTAAGACGAAGCCTTCAGGCCAGCTTTGTTACACTGAGAAAGAGAGAGTGAAATTAGGATGAGCAGGTTTTTTTAAGCCTCTGTTTAAGCTGTGGATGAGTTAAAGGTGATATAGAGAAGAATGGATTCTGAAATGCCATATGGGACCTACATGCAGGTTGACCAAGTGAAACTTCAAGCAGCATATCTTTAAAATAGAAAATGCAAAGCAAAAGAAAGAATGAAACAAATGTGGCAATGAAGGAGTCTGTTCTTTAGCCTGAAATATAAATATTCAGCTAAAGAAAAAAGGATTTAAGTAGAGAAAATGTGTAAACAAACCATCACTAACGAGAAAGGAGGAAAGGAGAATCAGTTGCAGAATGAGGATAAGTGGATTAATGTGCTATCCAGTCATGCATAAAACATCTGTACTGGGTGAGGAGTCAATGTCAGAACTTTAGTTTGGTGAAAGTCCAATTAATCGTGTTAAAATGATTGCCTAAAGAAAGTAAACACATGTACACAAACGGTGGTGAAGACCAGTAATCCTCTGGATTAAATACACAAAGCTTAAAAAGTTTCCATCAGCAACACGTGAGGCTTGACACAAACGTTCCTCCATCTTTTCTTCACAAAGAATATTTTAGATCAACAATGATGACGAGACAACAGTACTCCCGCCTGCAAAGCTGATCTGTGAGCTGCTACACATAAGCTGTCATAAATACCACAAAGTACCAAAGTACTATCATTTTTATTCTACTTTGTAAAACAATATCCTAATAGTTTTATTAAAGTTCTTCAGTCATGCATTTTGCTCATGAATTAAATGGTTGTGTTTATAGTTTGGGGACTCCATCGTTGTACCTGGCATTGTTATCTTTTCCTCCTCTGCGCAGATGAAGACGTGTGTAAGCTGTACTGCATTGCAGAAGATTACGACTTCTTCTTTGCCATGTCCAGCAAGGTTAAAGATGGCACCTCCTGCTCTGACCAGAAAGGTGACGTCTGCATCGATGGAGTATGTGAGGTACGTGGACAGATTTTTGGCTTGTTATCTGTTTTTCTGAAAAAATATCATGTCTATGCTGTCAGTATCCTATTTTTATCTCAGCTTCATCCAGAGTTATCGATCGGTTGTGTGTGTGTGTGTTTAGGCTGTGGGCTGTGACCAGATTCTGGGCTCCAAGGCTTCGCTGGATGCCTGCGGCGTCTGTAAGGGAAACAACAACACTTGCAAATTCTTCAAGGGCCAGTACACCCTTCACCACCGGGCTAATGGTAAGCTTCCTTTAGCTTGTAGTGTGTCAGGATGTCAGGAAGTATACACTCAGTGTGTGTATGTAAAGAGAAGGGGACCAACAAGGGCACAGCCACAAACAAACACATGTATTTTGAAAAGCAGGATCAATCAGAAGTCCAGACTAATAAGAAAAGGATAAAACATGTGATGTCCCGACTTGTTTTCACTGCAGAGTATTACTCCATGGTGACAGTTCCAGCCGGAGCTCGAAGCGTTCACGTCCAGGAAATGGAAGTGTCCACCAGCTACCTGGCTGTCCGTTCCCTGAAAAGAAAGTACTACTTAACTGGGGAGTGGACTGTGGACTGGCCGGGGAAGTTTTACTTCGGTGGGGCCGTGTTCGACTACCAGCGCTCTTTCAACAAGCCAGAGAGCCTGTATGCTGCTGGACCTACTAATGAGACGCTGGTGTTTGAAGTAAGCCGCTGCTACTGGGTGACATTCATTTATAGCAATTGATTATGACAAGATCTCAGAGCTGCTGCAGCACGTTCTTTTTTTAACCCCAGACACGATGAGGCTCAGATGGAGAAGCATGCTTGGGTGGTATAGAGGACAACTGTAGCTGCAGATCTTCTGTGGTGCATTAATTGTTTTGGATGCTTGATTAATGCGTGGTATGACAGGGATGGAGGCATACCGTGGAAGGTTTTAATCAGAGAAAAAGACAATATGAACATAAAACAAACAAACAAAAAACGTTTGTGTCTTGTTTGGATTTCGTGTGGCTCAGTTTCATACGGAAAGAAACTTTTTGCTTTTGTTTTGCACACAAATTGAACAAACTACACACAAGGCATCATTATAAATCTAGCAGGCGTTTGTCAATAGTTTTCTAGTGGAGAACGTGTGTTTTGTAGTTGGTGTGAAACGATTTTTTATGCATCATCATGGCAGCGTTGCCGCTTGTTTATAAGCGGGACGGCTTCTTGGTACTGCCAGCTCTCATCCAAGCACACAGTCAAAGCCATGGATGTGGCCTCTGTGCCCACTGACCTCAAAAATGCTTCGCTGCATGTGATATGAGGCTAATAGAGCAAGTAAAATCCTTAAGTCAACTTAGAGGGGGATGAAAAGTATCAAATCAGATGGTTGCCTGGAGTGAGATGTTCTACACAGTATAGCACATGATTTATGAGCAAGTTTAGCTTTTTTTCTGCTCTTGTCTCCACATTTACAATCTGCGGTGTGTTAAAAACCAGGGCTTCAAGCAGGGTGCGAGTCTTTACCTGTCCTTGTGTAGCAATGCGTGATGCAGGACAGGCACGTCTTCCTGACAGCTAAACGAGTGTAAGAGTCATGCAACAGTTTCACTAAATGCTGGTGGGATGTGGTATGTGTGTGTTAAATAAAGTTCCCTGCAAAAGCATCTATTTTCTCCTGACTTCTGAGTCCTGGACGTGAAAATATAATTAGATACTAAAAGCTGAAGAGTAGACATTTTCTTTTCCTTTTTTCGCTCCACCATGCATGAAGTGATCTTCATGTAAATGCTAGTTTCCACTCAGGCCTGACTGACATGCTGTGGTGGAAACAGGAATGACTGGCCTGTAAATCCAGGACAAATACCAGTGTTATATTTCTACCGTGCTTGGCTGGTCGTTTGGTTGACCGTCAGGAAATATCCAAGTGTTTATGTAGCTATTTTAGTAAAGAGGCTTGGTTAAGTTAAATTGCTGTCATAGTTGCCAACTGAAAATGAACTTTGTGTCCCTACAAGCCCATGGCAGGATAATACGTCAAATCATTCAAATACATTAGTGATTAGCATGTCTCCAGCTCCATGTGGCCAACAGGCCAAGTTATCATTGTGTCTTTTCAAGAATCTACAGAAGACCTTAATTTCACAATATTATCTGCATCCATATTATTCTAAGAAACGTTATTCATTGATAAACGGTAGTAAATATAATGTCTGCACTCAGCCTGCAAGATAACGTTCACTGGTGCGTAAAGGTGTGTAAAAAAATCACAATTATAGAAAATGTATGTATAAAACCAAAAATGTGTTTCTATTCTATTTCTATCTGATTTATGCCACCATTTTTACTGCAGCGTCTCTGAATGGACAAACCTCTGAATCTTTAAATGGTTTTACTGGCTTTGCTAGAGTATCATTTTGGAAAAGCCCTGCTTGGCATTTAGTGATTTATATATCTGTACTAAATATTAATCAATCTTAGGAGCTTACCTGTACACTGTGAGATCTTTTCTTCGTGTATTTTTAGTATTCCGCCCCAATCTTCCCTTTTGTTGAGCTTGAGAATGCTAAAACAAGCTAATAGAATATCTCTCACCAGCTAACATGCTAATAGCTAACATTATACTTACAGATAGTTTAGAATAATAAATAACATGTAGAGATAAAGATTGCATAAAAAATAAGCCAAAATTCTCTCTCTCTCACACACACATATGTTTTTTGTCCATTCAGAGGCACCATAGTAAAACTGTTGCTACGAATATGGCAGCTGCCTTGTATATAGACCTACCACAATGACCAAATGTCTCATAGCAGTGGTTAGCGCAGCGGCCTCACAGCAACATGGTTGCTGGTTTGGATCTCGGATCGGGCAGTGGCATGTTCTCCGTGTGTTAGTGTGGGTTCTCTTCGAGTACCCCAGCTTCCTCCCACCTTTCAAAGACATGCATGTTGGGTTGGTCATTCCAAGTTGTCCTTAGGAGCGACTGTGTGTGTGAGTGGTTGTTTGTTTGCTTGTTCATCTCTGTGTTGGTCTGTGATGCACTGGTGATCTATGCAGGGTGTACCCCGCCTTTCGTCCTGTGATTGCTGGAATCGGCTCCACCTACCCATGACCTTGAATTTGATGAAGCGGTATGGAAAAAGGATGGATGAGATACCGATGGAAGCACAGTTTTCCTTTTTCTGTCATTGACTTTGAATTTAGTGAGACGCTGCACCTTCAAAGTGCTGAACATTGTAATTTTGGATGAAGCTCTTCTTTTTATTAATTGATGTGTGATATAAATCCGAGTCATGAGGCGAACATTGCTGGCCTGTTCATTAACTCCTACACCACTGTGCTATGGCCAGGACTGAAATGTTACTATAAACAGAAGAAATCTTAGTCTACCTGACATTTTTTCTCTAGCGGACATAGGAAGTGTGTAGATCATCAAACTTTAGTGTTTTCCCTTACTCATCAAGATCCTTACCAGATGGATTGGCACGGCATTATGAATATTTGATGTTCATTGTTACCAGTTTCCCATCTTGGTATTTGGGTTTATGGCCAAACACCCACACGACTTGCAGAATCCCCCGTCTCATCGTACTTTGTGTTTGGAAAACTGTTAAGGGAAGACCAGAAGAGGAATGTGGGCCACACAACTTGGACACCAATCCTGAAGCTACAAATGTTTTGGCTCATGCTCTACACAAGAATTTTCAGCAAATTCATTAACAATTGTTGGAACATGTGAGCATGCCTGTGACTGTTTTGGCAATACTTAAATTAACCATCTCTAAGTCCTACAGGCAGTCTATTGAGTAGAGCAATATAAATATAATTATTATTCAGAACAGTCTGAATATATGTTAAATATCTGAATTCATTCAGTGTTAGGATGTTGCTATGCTAGCTTTTTATTAGCATTAGCTAATTAGCAAGTGCTGCTGTGATCTCTGTTTGGAGTTCAGAATTAACTTATTAATGCAGTGGGAGGAAACACTTTAAGTGTCCCTCACGAGATGTTTGAACTTTGCATAAATAGTCAGAATAAATAGATCTAATTTCAACTACATAGTCGTTTCTATTCAAATTGAATACTAATAAAGTGGGAAAAAAAAAGTTAGGCGAGTTCAAATTGTGCGCCATCCTGCAGCGAGGCTTGTAGTCGGAGCTTAAATATCATTGTGTTTGCACTGATTTGTTGCAAAATGCTGAAGCTTGCGTGGCTGCAGGATGTTGGAACTGCCCCAGTGAAAGTGTAAACCTCTTCACATTCCCATAAGATGCAGATCTGTGTAACAAATGGACTAAACAGGTACAGAGAACGAGGGACAAGTGGCAGCCATCAGCATCGTCTGTACTCTGCAGTGAACACTTTACTGCTGAGTAATGTGAGTTGTGGTGGCTGCACATGTAGCTTACCTTCACTAGGTATGAATGAACGAGGACTGAATGTGGGAGGGGGTTCCCCACACAATGCGAGTTTCTAGACGCTTTGCGCGGAGTCTGCAGAAAACCACAGAAGAAGACAAATACCATAGAAG
>JBAMHV010000001.1:28365703-28382914 GCA_037177535.1 Pseudomugil gertrudae
TCCAATGACAGGCTGTCTCTGAACGATGGGCCCTCTCTGGTGGAGCAGCTGATAAAAGCTAGCAGTTCCACGTCTCCGTGCAGATCCTTTCCCCAACAGCGACACGTCCAGGATGACACCAACTCTGGCCAACCAGCACTGTGACTCCACCTCCGATAGGCACATCGGGGGGGTAGTAGGGGTTCAGTGTCTTGCCCAAGGACACTTCAGCATGTAGTCAGGAGAAGCCTGGAATTGAACTGCCAACTTTCCAGTTGAAAGACAACTGCTCTCCCACCTGAGCTACAGCTGCCACTTCATGCGGCCTGTACCTGCTCCATTGCACATGGTATGCCGGTATAGTGGCCTCCTGTGCTCTGGACTGGGCGGGGCAGCAGCTCTCTTTGCTTTGTCTGTACTGGATTCTGTGCAAGGGTGGGCCTGCCGAGCCTTTGGGGTCTCAGGTTCCTCCTTTACCTCCCCGATACTTAAAGGTGGCCCCCTTGCAAGCACACGGTTCATCTTTGTCACAAGGTCACACATGTACGTTCACACATGCATACTCATAAAAGTGCTCCTCTCTCCATTTTGCTCCAGACTAAATGTTAACCTTCAGATGATCAGGACAGGTGGTCTGGACAATGATGAGGCGAGTACGTACAAGTTGGTCTGGTTGTGCTTTCTATACATCTGTAGACAGAAAGTTGTTATATTTAAGCAGCAAAATCTAAATTCTCATGTACATATGCAGAAGTGCACAAGGACCCGAGGACAGCTCACGTCTATGACGACTACAGAGCAGATCCAGGATTGTTGTTTTATTCTCATCACAAAAGAGTTTTCCACTCTATCATGTTCTCTGCTGGTCGCCCTGTCACATATCCTGCTGTCTTATTGTCACATTTCTAGCTTGGGTTAATCTGAACATGTTTTCTTTTCTTATGTTGGTGTAATATACTGTGACAAATTGTTTGTCTCAGCCCACTCATGCCCTCCTCACCCTCAGATACCACAAATAGATAGCTTTGAAAACTAAATGGACCCTATTTTCATCCACCCATTCATCGACTTTATATACCAACTTATTCCAATGCAGGGTAACAGCTGCTGTGGGCACGAGCCAGGTGAAGGGCTGGGACGTGGCCTTTCGTATTTTACTCCACAATGTGACAGAACTCTGCTGTAGTCTCTGACTTTTGGACCATTATCGGCCCATTATTGGGAACATTGGTGTCTACAAGCTTTAAATCTCTGAATATAGAATGAAAAAGTCTCAAAACTAGCAAAGAGTACAGAACTATCCTGTCTGTCCGCTTATAATAAATATTATCTGTCAAATACTCAGTAAAGCATGCAGCAGTTTGGCTCTATTATGACAATGATAAGTGGGCCTGTGGTGTCTGGTGCACCAGGAAGCCTCCACACACACACACACGCACACACACACACACACACACACACACACACACACACACACACACACACACACACACACACACACACACACACAGTTCATTTTCTAAAATGGCCTGCACTCTGTTTCAGTGCTCCAGGTCTTGTGGTTCAGGCATCCAGAGGAGAGAGCTTCGCTGTGGGGAGAGAGACTCACATGGAGGGTATGTGTCTTTAAACACACACCAAGCCATCCTCTACACTTCGGCACACTTTCACAGACACTAGAGGCCTCACTGTGTCATCTGTGTGTTATCAAGTAAATCATACATTCTGTGTATGGGAATCTCCGTAGGAATCGTAATTCTGAGCAGACAGTCTGTCTTCTCCCGTGCAGGTATGTGGAGTTCCCCATACGGCGCTGCAGGAGTATGGCCAAGCCTTTGGTGGATCTTCAGCAAGTGTGTAACCAAGGTCCGTGCCCAGAGCCCCCACGGGTGGTCCCTGGCAGAACAACCACAAGCGCTGTGGTCTTAGGATGGTACTCATCTCCCTGGCAGCAGGTACATCTGTTCCCACTTTGATTCAAAACCATCTACACAAGGTACTTTTAGGGCTTTATGTGCGTTCCAGCTGAAAATCCGCCAGTTTGGAAATGTTCTCGCACATGTGTATCCCCCGATGATCACACCTGTGTTGTGTTCGAGTCACGCTGCCAAGAGGGATTCTATATAACTTTGATTAAAATGTGGGCATTTTACTTCACTGCTACCAACCAAAAACATCCCACTGAAAGCTTCCAAGATTAGATTTGAATCAAACTAGCTCAGATTAAAAGCACAATATGGGTGCCAGCCTCTTTTACTTCCTAACCTGGGTTCGATTGTGGTTGATTTCAGCATGAATGGTTTAAAAAGAAAAGAAAATTCTTCCTCGTCTATTCTCATATGGATGACTGTAGCTTATCGGGCTCTTTTCTCTGGAAAGCTGCTGCATGAATAAAGTATTATCCAATCATGGCCAGACCTCCCCAGTCCAGGACACCAGTGGTAAGCTCTACTTCTATATCTGTAACCTCAGAAGCAGCAGACTCAGAGTGTAGGTGGTAAACTGACAGATGTAGCTTAGTTCTTCACCAGCAGGAGAGTAATGGCCACAGGGAATGGCCCTCAGATGGAATCCAAAAGCTTCATTCTCTTTCAGAGCCTTTTCGGGGCTAGGTTGTGTGAGCTATGAATTACATCATCTATTATGCAAAAAGTCTTAGGGGCAAGCTCTTTGAGCACAGTGGCTCATTCTGCTTGATCTCAGGCTTCTGATGCTGGTATGTTTCCACCGGAGAATATATCTCTTGAGAGCTTGCTGGAGGGCAAGTACACGTTGCAGAGGATGTTTGTATTCTTCATTTGTTCTTTGTTTCGGTGTAGACTTTTCCTCCATCTATCCATCCCCCTCCTTCCTGCCTTCCTTTTATGACGAATGCTTTTACTCCTGCTTCAGAGTTTCATCGGCTTCTCCTATTTGTATCTCTGTGCCCCCTGTCGATTCTCTGTTCGTGCTGCTAAATCTTTTTCTTTTTTCTGTCTCCCTGCTGTTTATATCTTGCCCATGCCTTAGTGCTCTGTGTCCTGTGGAGGGGGCGTTCAGACTCGAACCATCCAGTGTCTCCGACAAGGTCGTCCCACAGCCGGCTGCCTGCTCCACCAGAGACCCGTCACTTCCAGGGCCTGCAACACACACTTTTGCCCCGCAGCTCCCCTGGCTCCAGCCCAGCGGCCCGGCAGCAGGGTCATAGCTGCTGGTCCAACACTGAAAGGTAAAGTCCTCAGAGAGAAAAAGACAGATTTCTCCTCATGAGTTCCTCTCCATCTAAAAACATAAAGCAGCTCTGCTGGATTTAACAGTTTCTATATAAAGATTTGTTTTCAGTTACCTGACCTTTATCGTAGATAACAGTGAGACAATAATCTTGGTCCTTAGAGGATGAATCATACTGACTTCTAATCCAGTGAACCACTGGAATGTACTTTTTGGTGAAATCTATTACCTATCATGTCATTGTTAAACCACAATGTAAACAGTTTAACATGCTAATACACCAAATCTCCCCAGACTCTCTCTAGCCTTTTAGCAAACTAAGCTATTAATCTTTGGCTAGGATAATGGTATAACCTACAGTAAACATTATGTTAGCTTTATGGAGCCAAAATGTCTTATTTTCAATGCGCTGTGCGATCTCGATAAGCCATCTGAATGATTGACACTGCGAGAAAGAAACTTCTTTAGTTTCAGAAAATCTAGCTGAAATTTCAGAAGTGCAAGATAGAAGTTTATTAGGAGGATTATGGTTATGGTACATTACCAGGTTTTCATTAGCATTTAGCTCACTTACTCTGGTAATCAGCAACGGTTGTCTACTTTACTTTGTCTTTATACTTTTCTCAGATAGTTCTTTTTAAAACCAGCTTTCACAAATGCTTTGAAAGCCTGAAATAGTTTTAGAGATGTAGGCTACAACTTGCTACAAGGCAACAACCAAAATCAGCTAATAAATAAGCGAATAGTGTGTAAAATTGCAAACCGTGTTTTTAGCTTATATATCAAAACAAAAACATAGTACTTCCAAATAAATGAACAGATTAGTTCATTTTATAGGGTCTTGTTCTGTAATTTATGTGTCAATAAGTGTTTCCAGATTGTAAACCTATTAGAAATGGACTTTTAAAAAATGAGGTGGACAGATGTTAAACATTTTAGTTTTGACATGAAGTGTCCTTACTGTTATTTAAGACTATTCATCTTTTTAAAAAATATTAAAATAAAAGAAATTATTTTTCAAATATGATGATGTATATAAATAAGAACGGCTTACTTAAACACACATAGTTGTAGTATTAATATAATAGTAATAATAGAATTAGCAGACTGATTATTTGCATACAAAAAACCAGACATCTTATAATGAAGTTAATTAAATGAATGTTTATTGTGAGCTTTGTATTAGATATGAACATATATAAGCATAAACATATTTAGATGTCTCATGTGTTATCTCAACATGTTGCAAAGAAAACAGAAGGAATTTCACAGCATCATTTCTGTTTCCACTAAAGAAAATATGTGAAAATAACTAAAGTTGCTCTACATTCTCATGGGCTTGTGATGTCATCATACCTTAAACACCCTCAGATTGTCACCAAAGTTATTTTTAGCAAAACAACCCTAACTCTAAGACAAACCCCGACCCCTCAGATTTAACAACAGTCAGAATAATCAGATGATCTTCGTCTTGTGCTTTTTCCCGCAGAGGAACACTGCGTTGATCACTTCGGATGGTGTCACTTGGTTCCCCAACACGGTGTTTGTAATCACAAGTTCTATGGACAGCAGTGCTGCAAGTCCTGCTCCAGCAAGAAGCCATAGAGCTCTCCGTCTGCGGCATGTGGCCTCTGAAGGAATCGCAGCCACAGAAGCCATTCAGGGACGAATACTCATCACACACACACACAAAAACTGCACCCAATGATGTGTGTTTACCTCCTGGAGTACTTGACCAATGCATTTTGTAAAGAAATGAAAGAATCCATGGACTCATGGTGCTCCTCTGCCAAAGTGGTATCACCAGGTCACCGATTCCAATCGAACTGGAAAGTTAGTGAAACTCATCTGAAGACATGTTGATGTATTGTATATGTTGTCACTATTTTGTGCATTTTCCTCTTGAATCCTCTGAAACTAGAAAGCCATCATGAGAACAGGTTTTAGCTTGCTTATGTGTTGTATATTTTAGGGCATCTGGTTTCATATGCCTTTATTTAAGTTATTATGGGTCGTGATATATGATTTTACACTCTGTCAGCTGTACAGTTTGTGCCATTCACCCTTGCATCTGCGTGATGAGATTTTCTATGAGGCATTTGTAATCAGTGATCAGCACTTCTCCCTCACATTACCTGCTCTACCTGTTTGCTGCTGCTGAATCACAGCAGGAGACACTATTTCTGTGTGTTCCATTTATGCTAATCCAAGGAAATCAAGCCCATCTGTGTATGAAACACATTTTACTCAGCTGCTCTGTTTTGGTTGTCTTTATCTCTCTTGTATCACTATTGTAAATAGCCTGTCCATCCAGCTCTCTTTCTTTTCTTCCCTATATTCTCTCTATTGATTTCAGCCAAAATGAGGTGAATAATGAGTAAGACTGTCTGCGGACCTTGGGGAGAGAAGAGGAGGGTGAGGAGGGAGAGAAGAGGATGATTGCCAAGCAGGAGTGGGTGTAGTCTAGATAGCAAAATAGGCTTTTGCTTGTCAAGAGAAAACAATGTAGGATTGCCCTTCAACAGATGTCTGCTGAAAACGTGGAGATTTAGCAGGTGGAGTTGGTGATAAGACGCTGCTGCATTTGATCTGACGTTGATGCGCTCGCAACACATCAAAAAACGTTTTGAAGGCATCACATCACTTATGGACACAAACATGAAATCAGTCTCCAACTGGACCACACTGCTCTTTCTGCAAGCACTGGAATCATCACATGTGTCTCAGCTGCATAATCTACATGTCAACAAAGATAAACAAACTAGGTGTTTATACTTTTACAATACAGAATACATGAATAACAATATTTTACTGCTATTGCTGAGTATGTTTTTATTAAATCATCAGTTTCCCAAAATGTGAAACAAGAGGAAACAAAAATAAATTCATTCATTTAAAATTAACTCAGATATATAAATAAAATAATAAAATAATTACCATTTTACACAATAAAAGCACAAATGCAGTACTAAAGAAACTCAGGTTGCTTGTTGCACCTGCTTACAGTCTCTAAAATGCCTCAATAGAGACTTTATATGTCTTTTTATTGATAAAAAATATCATTTGTAAAATAGAAAAAAGAGCATTTATATTTCACACTTCATTTTTGTTTCTGACCCATAATATAAAATAAAAATGTGTACCTGTAATTAAAAACATGATGCAAAGAAATGGTGACTCTGCTTTCTATCGATAGTTACAGCATGTAAATGCTCCATCTGAACCGCTACAGTGAGGAGATCTGATTGTAGTGGTTATATTCTGCTGCTCGGTCACTTTGCTGGCTTTGTTTGAATCCTTTGAAAACCAGTACAAACACTTAAGTGATTACTGTTACCCAATGATGATGTATTTACCCATTCTCATACAAGAATGAGCCACTGGAGGAGGATGCTGAAGGCTGATGCAACCTGACCTCATTATAGATCATTACAAATCAATGATGCTCCACAGCACAAAGCAAAGCAGTTTCATAATAAACACCCAAAACGTGTGCAGGTATAGCATCAGTTTTAATACATGATTCCAACTGGCCGCTAAAGGCCCATTCATGCTTGCTGCAGCAGACGAATGGACAGTTTAGTCCATCTCCTTTAATGTTTGCTCCATTTTCAAGCTGCTTAGTTATCAGTCACTTGATGCAGAAAACATATCAAGACTATCTGAAATCACAGGGGCAGTGTTTAGCTGACATGCAACCAGCGAAAAGAGAAGAAAGAAGGCTGAAGGACACAATGCTAAATAAAGGACACACAGCTGGTTTTATTCTTTGTGTGTTTTTAACATTGAATTAAAAAAAACATTGTGGTTTTGCCATGTGGTCCTTTAGCCTGGAAGCTAGCTGGTTTGTGGCATGCTAAGAGGTTAGGAGAGAGTTGTAGAAGAAATGTCCACAGCTAGGTCTGCATATAAAACACAGTAGTAGGCAGGTATAACTTCATAACAACACATGTTACTACTAAAACTGGATAGATTAAAGACAGGGCTGATTGATCAGTAACAATGATGTGAACTTCACATTCACCAGATTTAGAAACTTATCAAGATTTCTCACAGGACTGTGTGACATCATCTATCAAACCTAACTGGAATGGTGACTAATCCCTTGACAGTGGTTTCATGAACAAACAATAAACACCTGGTTGCATATGAGTTAATATTTTCACCTAATATTTACAATAGTTTTTTTTTCTTTTGCAAAGAAATCATCACCTAAAATCACATATTGGGTCAATAGAAACAATAAACTTGACTCTTCTGAGTCACCTTCACTGCTAGAACCAAGCTTTGATGAATGACCTGTGCACCATCTGCCCGACACCACATGGCAGTGTTAGCACCGTTAGCAACTAGCTGGTGGAAACAATGCAGCGTGTAGCTAAGGAAAAGCTTTATATTTATTACTCTTTGGCTTCATTTTCAACATTTTATTTGTTTCTCCATTCAAACCCCAGCAAGCAATAAACAAAATGAGGAAGAAGAACCAGCAAAAAGGAGCCAAGACAAAAAAAAGCACTTTACTTTAACTTTATCCACATTTAATGTTATTTTTTACTCAATTTTCTCTATCAGGTAAACAGTTTAAAATAGATATTTACTCTGAGCACAGTTTACCCTTTGAGATGTTTTTGGCTTCTTTTTCACTGTGATGCCACAAATAACACCCACATTAGCTCAAATCTCTTACTCTTATAGGTTTAATCATTATAGTATCAGACCTGATACATTAATAGCAGCAGTTAATACATTTGAAAACTTCTTGCATCTCCTTTATCAAAACTTCTACAATGTGAAGCATGCTGAGATTTATGCTCCCAAACAGTGATTTTTTATGGTGATTATCCAACTCTTTCTCACACCGTGGGGGCTCCGATTGCTCTTTAATCAAACCGTCTGCATGAATCACAGAGCCTAGAGTACTCACTTCAGCACCATGCTGTTTATCAGCACGCTATGACCTAGACACCTCAAGCTGGGGGCTCATGCACCACAAATATCACAAATATCAAGGCCTAGGGAATGTGTACACAGTTCTGTGAGTTTATTAAGCCTTACTGGTTTTAAAGATGCGCTACAAAGTGCTTGCTTATGCTATGTGTAGGGGGTTGCATACACATTTTCCAAAATGCATGCCTGCTTTTGCAACTTAAGTTTTCAGCTAATGCCAACCAGGAAGTGAGTTTTGCCATAACATGAAGTAACTGGAGAAAGCAGCAAAATGGCGTCTATGAATGTATCATTTGCCAAGAAAAAAAACAAACAAACATGTTTTTATTCCAACACTACCAAAAATATATTTGAATATTTCTAGGTTAATATTACCCAAACATGTATCAGAAGCAAAACACATTTTGGTCTTAAGTGACACAAACTGTCAGACATGTTTAAAGGAGGCAAATGCTGCCATAAAAGCTGAATTTAAAGATATGAAGCAGCTCATTGTGGTAGAGGAACTGGTGATACTAACCCATAATTAATGATTTTAATCAGGATTTAAATAAACACTGTTTGGTGTAATCATATGGGATGGAGACGTTTTGCATTTTGTGGTGAATAACTGGGAAAAACTCTCAGTGTGAGCTAAACACAAACTGCTTTGTCAAACCCATCCCACCGGCAGGGCATAGTACCACACTGTGGCCCGGCTCTACTTATCAAATAAATCTGAATTTATAAAATCACAAATTCTAGCTTGTTTTTTAAATAAAGGTTAGACATGATGGATAATCATGCTTTTAACAAAGCTTTGTGGCATCTGTACATGCTTGTGGCTGGAGTGGTCACATGGCTCCACGGCTGGTTTAAAACTCATCTAACCTTTCATTTCTGCTGTAACTACACATATCTATTAAAAGTCCTAGCCAAAGTTAGATGGTTCTCTCTTTTTCGAAAGCTGGGACACATTGTGCACACCAAACCAAAGTAGACGCTCTGGTCTGTCAACTCCAAAATAGGCCTGCCTCTCTTAATACCTTCTCTAGCCAGGCTGATCGATACAGGTATTTCTTTCCTGTTTTCAGCATGCTCTAGGGCTCCTTCTTTTTTTCCTTGTTGGCAAAGCCCCAGTTGTTGTCCACCCAGCTGTAAGTCAAGGCCAGTTGTTATTTCCAGCTTTGACATTCCTCCACTAGCAGTCTGTCAGGCAGCCTGGCTAAGAACGTCGTTTGTGTGCTCTTGGCGTGCAGTGAACCTTGGTAGGACCCTTCACAACTGACAGCCAGCCTAATCACATCTTAACAGAGTACCATCTTTGTGTGTGTGTGTGTGTGCATTAATGGAGAGAAAGTGAGAGTGATCTCTTTATTTCTTGCAGGGCTTACTCCGAGGGCAGGCTTCACAACTGAGAGCTGTCATATTTCAGCTGAACCTCTCCCATCAGTACTCGTGTATAAGGCAGAGTTCACTGGGCACGTGCCCGTACAGACAAAAAGATAGCAGATACACACTTATCCCTTTCTTCAACCCCAGCTCTCTACTTCCCCCTTTCCTTTCTCTCTCTTCTGTGACACACACATTGTGGCTGGCTGCGAGGAGGAGCCCTGGAATTTGCTGCAGGGTGACTGAAGGTAGATCACAGCATTGGCAGGGCTTTAGAGGTGTGCGGCTAAGTGGGAGTTGCTGTGTGGATCTCATTTGTTGCTGCCAGGCGTCTCCTCTAACGTTAAGAGATATGCCCAACGCAGATCTCCACGATTAAGAGCTCAAAGAACGACTGGCAGCTTTGCGTCGAGGCAAGCCTTGGTGTCTCTGTCACAATGGATGATTTAAGAGTCGGGAAAAGACCCCCGGATCTCTCGCGGACGCCTTGCTAAACCTCCTCAGCTCAGCTGAACCCTCGCCTGCCATCCTGGCCCATTACAAACTCCCAGTCTGTCTCTCATTAGCCCCTCCTACCATCCATCTCCATCATTTTTTCTTCTTGCAGCCCGTTCCTCCTCTCTCCCCTGCAGCTGATTTTCCCACTTCACACGTCCGCTTACGCTCATGTAAACTGCAAAGTTTGTAGTGTTTGTCTTATGGGGAACCCAAAATGACTTTATAACCTCAGCTAATTCATGTTTTCTGTCTCCAGCGGCTCATTTCAAAAGGAGCCGTTTCCCTTTTAGAGAATCTTCTGAAGTTAATCAGTTCAGAAGCAAATCCCAGTGTCCACAGACACTGCATCATAAAAAATAACATGGCTCCATCTGTGTTTGTCATAGTGCAGCAAAGGAAATGACTGCACAGAACCAGGTTTCCTCTTTTTTTCTCTCTTTTTGCTAATATAGAAGCTTAAACCATCTTGCTCTCTCTCTGTGGAGCATAACGATGCTTCTCTGAGCATCCCATCTCAGATCTATATGAGTAAAAAGCTTTTACTTAACACATTTTCTCCTCGAAGCAATGAATATTATTGATCTGTGTGTTTACAGCCACTAGCTCTCATCTATCTTCCTTTGAGTGGTGGTTTCTCATAACTTTTTCCCCTGAAATGTAAGAATTGATCAGGATCCTTGGGACCCTGTAGGCACCAGCTGCCGCTGTGCTCGCTTCCCTGTTAACCCCCCCCGCCCGTGTAAGAACGGTCTCCAAGCATCTGCAAACAGACTGTGCAGCTTTTTAAACATTTTTTTGCCTTTCTCTTGTTCATATTTGCTCTTGTTGTGTGTTTTTATGTGAATTAATCAACGTAAAGTCATCAATTTCTTTCCCAGAGCCTGACACCTGAACCACCTTTTCTCCCCGGAGATGTACTGTTTTTCATTCCATCATCTCATAAATAAAGATCCATCTGCGGTACATACGCTTATACACACATCTGCACACGAGCTGCCTCCGAATGGATATTGAGCTGTTTAAAAAGCTGCTGCAGGCTGCATGAACCACAGATCTGACCACTAGAGGACAGTCTTCACCCATTCATTTCTCTCTGATGTCCTTCGTCTTTGTCTCTCCAACATTTTAAATGCAAATTACAAAACACAACATATATTAAAAACAACAACAGCTAAATAAATCACTCTCTCACACACTCGCTTTAAGATCTATGCAAATCAACTCTCCTTGATTCTTCTCACTTAAAACTTGTGCATTAATATATTTGACCTTTGTTGTCTAGTTAAACAAGTCACTCCAGGCACATTCCCCAAACTGCATTTGGACAGGCGTCTTGTCAATGTTTGTTGCTCATTCGGTCATATTTTATTGATGAACTGCGCACTCAAGCTGACCGCGGGGAATGCCTCTGCACAACAGATATGTTAATTCCAAACATATCAATTTTTCAGACCTTTTGTCCGGAGTGCCAGTTGCATCTGTGGGGACATCATTCAATGTTTGCTCCTCATGGACGCGGAGATGAATAAGGGGAAAATAAAAAGTTAAATAAGGAGCTCTCCAGCACTTTGAGGACAAAGCTGAATTACAAATAATCAGGCGGAAACGTCATCAGATGCAAAGAAACAAGGTCAGACAAATAACCAATTAAGTATTACCGGTACTCTTTTGTGCAAGGCAAGCAAGAACAATGTAAGGGGGTGTGCATTCCCCTTCACTGTGGAAAAACAGCAAACCACTGTGTTTGGTGTGTAATTGGTCAAGGTTACAAACCTCGATAAATCAAAGAATACAAGTACTTCAAACAAGGACACAGCAGTCGTCACATTACCACAGATACATTATTTTCAAGCACATTTAAGTCTGAGCCTTCCTCATACATAATGACTGTTCTTTCCATCACCAGCTTCCCCCTTGACCTCTCTCTGTATGTTCTGTGGTGTTGAGTGGCACATACACAGCAAATGAAGAGCCTTCACATCAGGCTCCCTTCAACAAGACTTTCATCTTATTCAAGCGCTTATGAAACCAGCGACTGCATTTTGAAAGATAGGACGTCTACTTGAACAACACGTCCCATTCAGCTGAGATTTCATTCACTTGCTGCCATTTTATTTAAATTGAGAGCATTTCTGGGAGCTCTGAATCATTTTGAGACCAAACTCTCACACGGCCGCTGTGTGTGTACTTGATCTTTAGCAATTCTGACAGGTCAAAATAAGTAATGAAAATCTTAAAAGATTGGGGGCAAAAATGGCCTCATTCAAACCAAGGCCAGTTTGGACAAAGTTATATTGCTGCTTCATTTCATCCTTGTTCTGCTGCAGAGTTAAAACAGTCTGTAAGGGGTCATGGTGTGAATTTCAAATAAAAAAAGGCTTTAATTTCCCAAGAAACATGTCCAGAAAATGGATGGCAAGCAGATTTGTACTGTTTAGGTACAGTGGAAAGGTAAGGAAGTACTAAATAACAGAACCAGCAGCCATTTCCTGCAGCTTCCACAGCAAGCTTCACTCCTGTTGCCAGCATTTCATACGAGTGCATATTTAAAAAAAAGGGGGACCTAACTTTCTCTAAGACAATTGTGGCAACTGAAAGTGAATCTCAGCATTTGTCAGAAGCATCTCTGACATGAAGAGTTTCTATATGTATAGAGGGGAAAAAACGAGACAGACAGCAATGGAGTGAGAGAGAGGAAAGTGACAGATTTCAGTGGCTCGGAGCCACTTTCTCATTGCTTTTAACCTCTTGCCTCTAGTGAAATCTGCACATAAAAGTGAAGGAGGCGTCACATGCAGCCAAAACGGCGAACAACACCTTTACAGAAACAACTGGCATCTGAAGCTGGAGTCTGCATTTGACAGCTCACCTCGCGTTACACTGAGCAGATAGCTTGTTTGTTCAATGGTGAGAATATAAAAAGCACAAAATAAAACAAGCCTCTCACAAACTGCTTGACAAACACAATATGTAAAGTAGATTTTTCCAAAGGCTTCCCTTTATCCCATGTAAAATTGGGAGCACTGTGTTGCTCCCTCTGGAATTTCAACAGCAATCCCATCGACGTGAGACGGCAATCAGATGAAGCTAATCAGTCTAACTGCATGCCCCTCTTCCACTTCCCTCATCATCACCTCAACCTTTCCCAACCCGCCTCCCACTGGCAGGAAAGTTTGTTTCATTTTGGGTCAGGTTTCCACTCAGAGCAGTGGGGGAGGTGGCAAAGGAGCAGGGAGAGGTGGGCAAGTGTGTCTGGCTGTGCCAGTGAGGTTCAGTTTCATTGTTACCTTTGGTACACCTCAACTAATCATCTAACTCAGTGGTCGGTCCTGCAAGCAGGAGACTCCGGTACTTCACCCCTCCCTGCTTTCCCACGTTGGCCTCAATTAGTGCGGAATTAAAGTCCCACTTCATGGATAGGATTCATGCGGGATGCTTCTCCTTAATTACAGGAGCTCTCCATGTGCTGCTGGGGACTGATTGCAAGGTAAGCCATCCTCCAGCCCAGCACCCTCCACCCAGCCCTGTTTTGGTTTGTCTGGGAAACCGTTGTTGAAATCAGCAGGTATTTGCAGATTAGCTATTCACATGATACAACAGTGCACAGCTACAAGTGTCACTGCAAACTCCTCTACCTATTTATCCCGCAGCCTACGGCAACTCCAAGGAGTCTTTTTATTTAATGCAGAAACTGCGACAAAGTTTTGCTTTTAGTCCATGTTTTTGTTACAGCTTCTATAAAGCTTTTAGAAAGAGTTTCACCAGCACTGTTATCTGATGCATGTGAGACATACATACCTTACATACTAAGTAACTTTGTCATCACGTGGACAACTGCCCCGGTGTGAGCGTAATAGTTAGTATACTTGTTGCGTACTGTGTTTATTGGAAAGCTCAGACCGACAGAACTGATGATTTTGCAGGGCTTAAATAAAAGAATAAACATGACAACAATTTAGGAGGATGGCATTTGCTTATTTTTGAGATCATGACAGCAGTGATATTATATATGTAAGATTTGTAAAAGCATAATACATTGTATTTTTTAAACTTTCTCTTATTTTCACTGCTGTTCCACCACAGTCACACAGTGTTAGCTTTTGAGGACCTCCACAAACAACTGTTTAAGCAAACGCAAATAGAAGTGGCCGCCATCATAAGCATGCATATGAAAGATGAGAATATTTACGCCCGACTGTAAAATTATGGGCAAAATTAGACTTCAGGCCTGATTGCATCAGCACTATGTTGTAACAAAGGCAGGATTAACATAAACCCCCTTTCCACTGCAGGGTTTTTATCTACCCTGGATTAGAAAAAAAAACATACTGGATATTCTGAATTTTAACGAAGGAGATCAAAGCCAAAAATCACCTTTTCCAGTTCACACCTAAATGTGACGGATGGGGTAAAGCTGCAGCCTAACAGATTGGAGAAGGTTCAGTACTGGATTTTTCAATCATTCTCACACATGATTGGCTAACAGAGGACAATCTTACCCATCTATATATAAATTTATACCTAATACTTGATGTTTATATTCACTTTTTGCCCTTTACATGCTGCTTTACCTTGTAAAATCAAATAAAAATCACCCAGAGAATTGAATCACATAATGCCATATATTCTGATAACTATAAATCCCATATGGATACAAATAGAAATATATATATACAACAAATGCATCTACTAAACCTACACTTGATGATGTGAAGCTTTATTTGGGAGGATGGAAAATAACAGCCTGTTTCTACAACCCACATCTCAATGTTGCTTTTTACAAAAAGGTGGGAATAATTGCTCTTTGTCTCTGCACCTGCTTTGCACAGAAAGGCCAGAGAGCCTCCTTGAATTCCTGTGAAAAAGCCTATAAGAGCCACTTGTGGTATGGGAACAGGAACGGGCTGAAGTGGTTGCAATATTCTGGAATTAGCAGTGATAGCTGAATACTCAGGGAAGCAAGTGGGTACACATCTTCTTATGATATTTTTACATTTCATGTCTGTAAGAACAGAGGGAGAGGGTGAGAGAAGGCACCTATAAAACATCAGCTTGCATCCGCTTCACATCAAATGTGAAAGTTTGTATTTTATGTTGTAAATTAACGTTTAAAGCTCCCTCACTTACGTTAATTATCTGTAATCTAAATGTATGTTTAACGCTGTATTTTCTATTCAAGCTTCACCTTAAATAGCAGAGTCTTATGTGAATTAGCTAAATGATACCAAGGTTGAGTCTTAGCTGCATGAACAGAAGAAATGGCCTATTTTCTCGTGCTGGGAACAGCACACGCAGACTGAATCCTCTGCAAGACAAATGTCACCCGGCTACTTTCCACATTGGATTTTGCATTTTGTAACAGTAGTTAGAGAGGTTTCATAAATCAGCTGAGACTCGTTTTTTTCCAATCTTCTGAGAAGTTAAATTTGCAGCGGCCTTAAAGGTGGCATGAGGGATGAGCACCATTGTCATTTTAAAGGAAAAAGGGAATGGGAATAAAAGACAGATGGATATGTGCTGCAAAAAGATGAAGGTGGCAACAGAGCAACGAGAGAGAATGTGACAACCAAAGCCTCTTTCTTCTAGTGTCCTTTTCTTTATATAAAGATAATTTCACCATTCTTCCCTTTATTAACCCCTACTCAAATGTACTGTATGTATGAGTCATTGTGCATCCGGGTATTTTTTTCCCATCGATGTCAAAAATTGTCAGATACAATTAATACTTGCAGTCACTTGTTATTTGAAAGGAAAATGGATACCAATCAATCAAGCTAAAACTGCATCTTCAGAGTCAAAAATCAGCAGGTTTTGTTGAACCAGCAGAAGAACGAAAACTAGCATATAGCTTCATTTATTTTTCTGTAATTAGTGGCGCTGATAGGAATGCTGAATAAGGACAGAATTAAGGCATCACAGAGAAGAGAGAAAAAATGCTCTTTCAGTGAGTAATTCAGGCAATAACTGGGCCATTTCACATCATTCTGTGGGAATCCGTGATCTGATTTCATGCTGCAAACTGCGTGAGTGTGGGCACAGCAGGACACTGTAAAAGAAGAGTTATCTTGCTGGGAAGTTGGAGGTGTGCAGCTTGTCACCTGCAGTTCTTCATCTAACAGCTCACTAGCTGCTCTTTCTTCTTCCATTACTGTCGGTTTTTATTTCACATCCTCCCTGAAAAAATGCTTGAAACATTTCTTGTTTTAAAACACGTAAAGCCTGAACTACATCATGATGAGAATGCTTTCACCTGCAGTCAGTTATGTCACACTAAGCTGTCCAGAAACTGCATCAAAAATCACATAGTTAATCGTAGCAGACGGAGTGAAGAAGGCTGGATGATTGACACAAAAAGCAGGAATTCTGATCCTAGGTGATCGGAGGAAGGTTAGGGATGCTCTGCGATACCACATCTGAACAGAAGCCCCTGCTGAAAAGAGGACTGAGGTCAGCTGCAGTGCACAGCGGTACATCAGAGAAATAAAATCCTACTTACCTTGTGTTACATAGTGGTTATGTTTTAAAGCACAAATAAAGCTGTCCACACCTCCACACACCTGCTCTCAGCTCTGCAGGGAAATGCAGCATCAGCAGGTTTAACGTACATGTTCCTCTGCTGATTGCGTGTGAATGTGTAGCAGAGACTCCCACAAAGAATGAGCATTTCCATAACATTAGGGGGAAAAACACATTTACTTTGTTTTAAATCAGTAAACATGTCTGTAGAGCTCTCATCCAGGTCGTGGTATTCAGCGTGGGTTAGGTGTCGATCCATAAAGAGGAGCTTTTAGAAGAGCTTTGTCAGGTCTGATGGAGACATGGCACCTGTCAGTGTAGACGACTTTCACACCCAGATAATGCTGCTGGATTGCAAATTACTGGCTAATGTGAACATTTAATGGGCCCAAACTGGTCTGGACATTTAGCATGTGCTCCGAGGTTACATTCACACTGCAGGTAAAAGAGAAAGCTCACTTTTTCCCCTATATATGGTTCATATAGCACCGGTGACCTGTCCAGGGTGTCAGCTGGGAGGACTCCATAACCATTTCCACACCCATAATGCTGTTGCAGAATAACTTTAAACAAGATGTAAACAAGTCTGGCTTGCAAGGTTAGCACCAGTGCTGTCTTAAAGGAGAACTTCGCTTTTTTTTAACCTGGGGTCTGTTGTCATCTTTCCTTCCATACATGTGAGTGATGTAG
>JBAMHV010000001.1:28396884-28407743 GCA_037177535.1 Pseudomugil gertrudae
CATCTGCAGACCCCCTGGCAGGTTGATGTCATAACATAAAACAAGTATTTACAAAAACTATACAGAAGAGGACAAAGAGAACAAGGACAGGAAACAGTAATCAGTCGAAATGTGACAATGACATATTTGTTAAATAGACCCTTAAATAAAACCCTATTCAACTATATTGCACATGTATTGCACAGACCCCTGTTGCACTAATTCATATTGCTCAAACTTCTATTGCACATGCCCCGTGTTGCACAAACCGAGCTCTATTACACCAAGGTCTACTGCCCCTGGGTTTTATTGCACTGGTTCCTAATGCCTTGATGTAAACAGTAGATAAAAAATACAGAAAATACTACAGAAAGTTATGAGTAATTAATTATGGATTCAGTTTAGACAAAAAAAAGAGCCTGTTTTCAATCCCTGAAATAAAATGCTGCATTATAAACTTGTGCTCATTCAGATGTACTATCCACTCAACTGCACCAAAGACACGTCTGTCATAACGGCAACGAAGCACCAGCAGAGGTGGGGTTGGCACACTTGTTCTCCTGTGTGGGTCATTTTTATGTCCTTACCAATGTCAGGATGAAACCTTCCCCCTTGATAGAATATTTACTAAACTGCAGGAACTTTCATGTTCTTCTACATATTTTCTGAATTCCTTAAGGCCCAGAAGTGGAGAGGGACAGAGCAATGTCAAAGCTAATGAAATCGCTTGAAAGCATCCCGCTCCAAAACTTTCAATATCGGTCTAATTTGAACCCAACTTAGAAACAAAGAAAAATAACAGAAGGTCAAACTTAAGCGACACTTACTGTTCGTAAGCTGTAATACAGTCGGGAATTATGCTGCTCATTCTTAAAATATTTACGATTTCTTATACCAAACAGACTTGACAAAGAATATTTTCGATTTTTTTTTGCTTTAGTTCCAATTTTTTTATTTTTATTGGCTGTTTTGGAGCCAAACAAGCAGCCATGGTACATGAACAGTGTCAGCTTGGAGTGTTTACAGAGATAACTTTGCAAACCTCCAAGTTTATCAGGCCTACAAGCTAGGAAAAACAAGCTGAGGTGATGTAGCGTTGTGTGTGCTGCAGTGTTGTTGTGCTTGTGTGTAAGTGTGTGTGTCAGCAAACCACTTGCAAGGCAGCAGATGGCGATTAATGTTGCCTGGGAGATTGACAGGCTTTATCGTGTGCTGGTGAGCTCCCATCCACCACTTGTCCACCGCGTGACATGGCCTATCACACCACTTTGTCACAGCAGGAGAGGTTGTACCACACGTGCATGTGCAAGCACACCCAAACACACACTCCATTTCAACTTTCAGCTCAGGATGTGAGAGGAAAAAAGAAAGAAAGAGAGGAATAAATTCTTACTCACCTCAAGAGCAAAGTGAAGTGCTGCATTTGAGGTCCATTTAGAAGGAAAAAAACATAAAAATGAGCTGCTTTCTATTCATGGACTGAACAGGCAGTGTGGAGGGCAGAATCTAAAGTGCAAAGGTTCACACTGACTTAAAGAAATCCTTTATTTGAAGGTCTGCTGTTAGTCTCACATACAGGCAGCAAAATACATCAGTGAGCCCTGATATCCCCTCGATGTTTGCTTTTCTGTTTTCCTGCCAAGAGTAATTCATGGCTGTCATCGGAGGATCTAGTTGTGTGTGTGTACAACTTAATGTTTCTGACAGCATAGCTTTTCCATCAGGAGCAACCCACCCAAAGTCAAGTGTTAACAACACTTTTGTGCTTGTAAATTGCTCAGTTTTAATGGCAGATAAATGTAGGGTAGTTCAGAAAAGAGCCTGTTTTGAAAGAGTCTGTGTGTTTAATGCTAAAGGGCAACAAAGCTGACGTTGCTATTTCACATGGGCACAATCGTTTTCAAGCAGCGCTCCGAGCTACAGCTGAAAGCTGCAGAGCTAATCTGTAAACAAATGTCAAGTATGATTATTTTAGATGACAGAAAAATAGTTTTTTAGACCATCAAACTGACGGCTTTAGGTTTAAATGTTGACTTAATGTGTATCCACAATATATACAAGAAGACAGGATAAACTACAGCAACAAAGGTCAAAGCTAAAGGTAGCCTTCCTGTTAATGTAGGCAGCAGTTAAAGAAATAAATTGCCTTTCCTTGTTTAAGATAACACTGCCTTCCACTAGATGATAGAGATTGAACCAGCGCTTTCTGTCTCAGCTGGGACAATGACTTCATGTTGACACGTCTGAGAACCAGATTTCACCATGTGCAGTGAAATGTGGTAAGAAAGGGGCGAGGAAGAAGAAACACACCTACAAATGTGGAGTTTTATTGATCAACAGATGTCCCAGTTGGAGGTTATACAGATAACCAGAGGATTAGCTGTGATGGAGATGTATAGATGAATCATTAGGAGTTTTGAGGCAACTCAGGCTCTGAGAAACAGCATTTCCAAAGCAAACAACAACATCAGCTCTACATTTCGGGATCCCAACCCCACATTTTGTTGACAGCGCCAGTTGCCAAAGCACTCTCTGTGGACTCCTTATCCCAAAACCTTTCCCCTCAACGTAACATTTTAGATATGCTTTAAAAAGGCTGAAAATAAATGTGTTTTATATTCCAGAGATGTTCACAAAGTCAATTCGCAAGTAACGTTTATGATTCTGCCACGGGACACCTGCTGTGTGGTTTGCTTAGAGGGCTGAATTATAATATCTAAGAATGTAAAATCCATACTCACATTTATCTACCAATGTTTTGACCTCTGACCTTTAGCTTAAAATGACAAATGCTTTGTCTTCATCCTCTGGATTTTCTTTGCTTTACAGAATGTAGAAAAACTGTAGATGAACCTGAAAAGATATTCAGATTAGTATATCCCCTCCTAACAAAGCGTTTCCACACGTTTTTAATGTGGACCCACAGAGAAATGTTAAAAACTAATACTGACGTTTTTTTTTTTATTTATTCCTGAATGTAGTTAGGAGCCATTATGCCAGGTCTCAGTGCAGGGATCGCCTGCTGTTCTGCAGGTTTTAGATGTTTCCCTGCAACAACACACCTGTTTTCATGTTCTGCACAAGCCTTTTAATGACAAAGATTCAGGCGCATTGCAGCAGGTAAGTATGTAAAACCGGCAGGACAGTGGCTCGAGGTCCACAGCTTGTGATTCCTACATTAGCACTTCAAGAACATCTTGATTTTTTTTAACGGGAGCTTGAATTACTAAGATGAGAAAAGAAAATTTTCAGGAAAAACATTTTAATACTGAATAAAAAAAACTCTACATTTAATAACTTTATTCCTGCGTATTCTCAGTAACTATCCACCCGTCTTTCATGCCGCTTCATCCAACTCAGCTGGAGCCTATCCCGGTAACCAACGGGTGAGAGGCCCACACAAGCCCGTGTCGAATCTCAAGTCCCTGGAAATGCGACTGATGTGCGACTAAAGTCCAAGTCCTGATCCTCATATCTGTTATAGTCTTATAAACATTATCTCATGTTTATACTATGTGTATAAAAGTGAACGTGTGTATCCTTACATGCAGGTCTCTGAGAAGGGGTGATCCGGGTCTGAAAACCTGCAGCAGTATCTTTTTCAGCATTGTGCTGCGACTTTTATAAAGCAGCTAAAACATGTGTTAATACTTTGTTTTTTTTGTGTGTGAGTGTTTCCGTTGTTGGTTTTTTTGTGCGACACTTTGTGATTTTTATCTTTAAAGGTTGTTGGGGAAATCATATTTCAGCTTATCTACTGTGTTCAGTTTTACTGAAGGGCCTTAGCTGTATAATAACCATCTGATGCATGCTGAGCTAGGGTCGGTTTGACCCTGCTCACCCAGGCTTTACTAGTAGAATTTCTCCAGATGACCAGAGAACATCTTAACCCATGAAAAATAAGGTTGTTAGATTATATTTGACTGATTATCTCACAGCTTAAGAGTTTCATGGTCAGATTGTTGCAGGAATCCCTCCTGTCTCAGCTTTATGCGGACTCAGGACAGATTTACAAATTGCATCTGTTGTTTTCTGTTTGTCTGTCTCAATAAACTTTGGGATCATTTTTCACTTCAGAACCACTGATAGACTATTATAATTCTACTGAATTAGACTTTACTTTTGCTGTAACTCAGAAGCTTCTCAGACCATGAAAATAAAAGAAAATGACATCATGTTGTTCTTACGGCCTTGTGAAGAAGAACAAACTTCTTGCTTCTCACAGAGGCTTAAGAGCTATGTTTCATCAGCACTTCAGGGACCCAGATGCAGTAGACCAGAGCACACCTCTGTAACCACCGTTCTAGCCTGAGGAGCTCAATTTCCTCATTGGGTTCCTAAAAATAAAAATCATTATCCATATTTGTGATCTGTGTTCATATTGTGTCTAAATTCTTTTTAAAACATCTGTAAATACTCTGAGGAATACAGTAAAACATTATAATCTCTTTCCTAAATTTTTATCATTGATGCTGGTAAATTACTAGCAGAAGTTTGAATTTGCATTAAACGAGTTTCTCACGCTACAGCTGGCCTTAGAGACTCGGCATGACGAGTCAGTTAACTTTTTAAAAAGGGCAATAAATATTTAAACATAGCTAAATATAAAAACGGTTAAACAGCATGTTATTATGCCAGTATCACTGAGTTTGATGTCTAAGATGCTGCTGCATCAGTTCTCAAAGCGTGGATGTGGCCTAAGCTAGCGGAGCTCTACATAGTTTTTCAATGATGGAAAAAGCAAAGAAGATATTTGAGAGATACAAATATGATACGGTGAGGTGTGCAGAGGGAATCTCTGGGTCCCTGTTTCATCAGGCAGCACTTCTTTAAGAAGCTATTGTTTAGAGCCAGAAGACAGGAATAATTAATATTAGCACAAAGGCTTTTCAAAAAAGTATAATTTGGGCTTGAATATAAGTGCATTTTATCACTGAAGTTAGGATTTAATAAGGGCAGCATTCATCAAAATTACAAAAAAAGGTCTAATAAGCCAACTTTACTCTATAAAAGTATAAAAGACACATTTATCAACCTACTTACGCCTCCACACAGAGTAAAAGTAACGTTTTTTGCAGCAAACTCTCAAGTGAGTGCATGATTTATCACATTAGCTGGAGAAAAGTGTTTCACTGTGATTTACTCTACATCTACCCCACTGTACACTCTTTTTAAGATAATTATGGCCACTGCAGTTCCCACACAGCCCTTCTGTTATTTACTTATACAATTATCTGATATCTTTCCAAACAGTTTTGACCATCATGGAAACAGTTAACATGACAACACTGCAGGGAAAATTAGATTTAAAATCATTTCATCAACCAAAACATTCAACAATATGACCTGCAGTGGGATACAGACCAGAAGAAATATGTTTTCTGTACGTATACTGCCCTCTTCAAATCTCAAACCCGATCGACATTTCAAAGAGATTAAAATCTGGGCTTTGACTTTGCTTTTCCTTAACCATCCGTTTGGTCTTCGGGAGCCGTTTCTTATTGGTTAGCTGGTGTGCAAAGATCTTTATCATGTTGAAAGATCCACCTGAATCTTAGGCGAAGAGAATACTATGCATATCTGTTTACAGAGACAGCAGCATAAAAAGGATAACTTAATCTAAAGTAGCAAAGCAAACACTGTCCACAGTGTGCTTGCAGTTGTTCTGACACATCAAATCACAACATTTCCACCGTCATGCTTCACAGTCGATATCAGGTGCTTGTCTTTTGTCTGTTTCCAGGATGTCTGCTGTCTCTGCAGCCAATCTACTCTATCTGTGAGAGGATGAAGAGACAGATGCAGGACATCACAGATAAAAGCCCACAGTGGGATGTCTATTACAAGGCATGGTGAAGTGCAGGAAGGCAGGTCACAGGCAAAGAACAAAAACAGATTTAAGCCAAAAACACATGACATAAACATTTCCAAAAACGACACAAGCAAGATAATTAAAAAGGCCTGAGGCAGGAGGCATAAAGCTGTGTGAAGTTTCATGACAGGCACTGTGTTTACAGGCAGAAATGTGCAGACACACTCATTTTCTCAGACTTTCCAGTGCAGTGTGTATTCATCTGGTTCTCTTTTATAAAATTAAATCATCATGAAGCTCTATGCACTGTTTTCTGCCACCACTTTCAGCCATATCTGGATGCAGACATTTAATTAGTCATGTGCATAGAGGACCTGGAAGCTTACGTTTAGGCTGTACAGCTATATAGTTTGCAGAGATGATCAGAAGGAAGGAATTTAAAAGATGCAGCTGGATGTTGCTGTTTTCTTTTTCTTCTAAAAGCTTTAAGCTGTACAAACCCCCCCAAATAAGAGTATTTTCTAAATACTTTCAATCCTCATAGCTTCTGCTGTAGCCTTTGCACATATGCATGACACACGTTTGGTATTTGTAGCTCCCACAATTATAAAATAGAATATAATGAGTTAATTTGATCTTTTTCTTTTCTCTATGTGTTGGAATATCATCTTTATTTACTTAAGAAATGTGTTAAAAATAACAGGTTGTGTAGAAATTAAAGCATGTAATGCTTTTCACATCATGTTCAGCTTTTATTTTGAAATCCTTACATGGATTCCTAGGCTGGCAGGGTTTGGAGGAGGAAGCTATGGCTAGGACATTCCAACAACAGGGAGACACAATGTGCTTTACAGAGACACTCAAACACTAGAGCGTGATCATAAAAAAATCCCAGCTTGAAAAGAAACAGCAGATTTAGACTTTTAAATAATGCAGCAGAGAACAACCAGGTTTAGTGTTTCAGCTGATCTGAAGCTTTCTGAGAGTTTATTCCAGACATGTGGAGCATAGAAGCTGAATGCAGCTTCTCCCTGTCTGGTTCTGACTCTGGGAACTGATAAAAGACCAGATCCAGATGACCTTAAGGGTCTGCTTGCTGGGTTCATACTGGGTCAGAGATCTCTGTATTTTGGTCCTGAACCAATCAGAGCTTTTTAGACCTTCAAACGAACACGCTGCATGTGTAAACCTCAGAACTGGACTCATGTGGTCCACTTTAAGGAAAGGGGAGCTCAAGCAGCAGAGTTCTGAGTGAGCTGCAGGTGTCTAACTTATTTTAAAGGAAGACCTGTAAGGATACTGTAAAGGCCTGCTGGTTAAACTGGTGCCAGTTCAGCCTACAAGTCCTTGGAGATTTATTTTCTCTAATACGTCTGCACACAGCTTCTCCCTAAAGGGAGACAAATACAGAAGATTTAGGTTTTTTTAACATTCAATATGCTGCACTTGTAATAACCTGATAAGCATACATTCAGGCACAATATGATCCGTGTTGTTATTTATTTTATCGTCACATCAGTTAAATAAATAATATTTTAGATGGTTTTACTTTTATATACACTAAGATAACAATTGAACTTTATTTCTGAAGGAAGTCGTGTAGGCATGGTTTTCTCAAGTAATTATTTTCTTCATGAGTGTATTTGTCTGCACAAAGCCCTGGTTATGCAGTTGTGTTTATTTTAAACTCCCATGTCGAAACAGTTCATCTAATCTCCAGTTTTTCTGTGAGAACCCCCCCCAAAAATGTATTTTCTTATAGAACATATATATTTGGCTTGAGAAACAATAAAGTCAGACAGTCATTCTGCAGTGTAGAAATGCAGGTTGAGCCTCCTCATCATTAATCATGGCTGACTGTTTGTTTCTGACTCAGCTGAGGCGTCTCCCTCCTGCACTGATCTGCTGCTACATCTCATCAGAAGTGCACATGGCCTGGAGCTCTATAGTTCGCCTCTTGTACAAGCTGCAGTCACAGACTTCCTAAAAACAACTCCCAGACTGGATTTCAAGACTGTGAACAAGGTCAAGAAAAGCCATCTCATAACTTGTAACAACTTTCCAAATACTAGCAAAACTACGACACCCGTCGCCAGGGAGCACCTTCATCTCTAAAGAGATTCAAATAAAAACTAAAAACAATTAAATAGGACTACTCAGCTCTTTCAGAAGGACAGACTCTGATAGTTTACCCTCTGCTATTGTCAAAGGGAAAGGTTTTAATGTCTATTTATAATTAATCTGAGCAGCTACTTGCATGCTCAAAAGAAAATACTAGATTGTGGCAGTTTTAGCAGTTTTGGCATTGTCTATGTGGTCACAGTGGTGCTTCAAACTAACAGGAACGTTGGCAATAAGCAGTTTCCTTCCATGACAGTTCAATTCCATGAAAAGTTTATTCTTCTTTACTTCATTCTGATCAATTTCCCATTATGTGATTGTGGATTTTGGTCAGGGTGATGTTTGTATTTAGTGGAGCATCAACACGAAGAGATGCATGGAGTCCACATGGGATACTGAAGTTGTCATTTAAAGAGAGTGTGAAACACTGTGCATAAAGTACATTTGCAGGTCCCTGTGCTCATAAGAAATTACCTTTACCTATACCTTTACTGAACGTAGCATTTATGCCAGACAGACTCCATCGAGACCTCCGGGGCATTCTTCTGAGTTATTTGTGCCTCTTGGTCTCCTTCGTTTTCCTGCCTGTGACCCGGAAATTGATCTCTGCAAAACACTTTGAAGGATGTCTCAATTTTTTAAATCAACTTTGAGAAGAGGGGCCAAAAATCAGGATAGGGTGGTGTATTCCTTTGCACGAGTGTTTTCAGTACATGCAATATCTCAGGGAGTTTGACTTATTAAATATTCATCATACCAGTGCTTCTCAACCTGGAGGTTGCAAGATAATTTCAGGGGGTTGCCAGAATATTATAAAATATATAGCCTACATTTATTAAATACAATAGTAATTTTCCAGGGATGTTAAAATGATGCTATTAATGCAGATAAATCTGTGAAATTAGCACCTTTTTTCAACACATTAACCCATTCAGAACAAAGTTAGTCAATATGACGTATTAAAATTCTGAATTTGGTGTTATCTCCATGAGAGAAGCAGATTCTGGTTGTGTAGGTGTTTTGTCACAGCAATGAACCAAATCCTCCAAAAAATACTTTATCTTACTTATTTATGAAGATTCTGACAGTTTTCCAGCCTTACACTTAGAGGATGCTGCAGGATGACTCATGATTTGATAAATCGCACTGTTAATCTCTCAGTCATGATGTTGGGGGTGAGAGATGTGAACACCAACTTATGTTTTCTCGGGTCATGGTTTGAAAACCACAGCCTTATATATGGGTATATACCACATATTGTCTCAGTCACCTTTTAACATGTGAAGTTCACCAATGGATGAAGTCAAGGACAAGTCAGTTGCGTCTTTAATCTCTTTTTATTGTGCATAAATTTAACCCGCTGACATGTTTAATGTAGGCTTACCGGTAAATATCTTGTGTGCTGCTGCTAATTCTTCATTAACATGTAATTTATTTATTCTATTTTTTGTTTATATTAATTCTGTCCTTTTTAATTAAAAAAAAAACTTTTAAGGTGCCCATCACTATTGTCAAAACAATATTCATTCCTAATGGTTTTCCTTCTTTAGTTCTAGCCCTGTGTTGATCTCCATTTACATTTACTTGCCGGTCTATTTCTTTAAAGACAAACAAATTATCGTTCCATCCTCTAAAACATTGCATTATAAACTCAGGTGATGACACAGTGACTATTATTAAGTGCGTTTAAGAAATTGTTGCTGCTCAGCAGTTTTTCAAGGCTCATAACCTGCACTTCACAACTTTTGTAATTGCGCATTGTGTGACGTTGTTGCTAAGTTTAGCATCATGAGCTTAGCTGCATGGAATTAGCTGGATGAGTTTAACTGCATGGCTTAAGCTGCATGAGCTTTGCTGGATGGTTTTAGCTGCAAGAGTGAGGATATAAAGCGGGTATAAATACAGTAGTTGTTTTTAACGCAGTGTCCGGGTCACCAAAGGAATGCAAGAACACATTATCAGAGGACAAAGGACTTCTGCCTGGAGAAATCTCACAGTGCATGAAGGATGCGAGATAGATGTTGGATTAACTGTGGATAGAGGTCAAATCACTGAAATGATCTCCCAGAGTTGTGTAGTGTGTCTGTAAAGGATCAATTCTTTATCCACATGCCTTCTGTGTTGTGCAGTTAGTTTCTTATTCATGTACAAAATATCCATGTAGTCATGGTTTAATTTTATTACAGGACAGATGAAAGTACATACATTAAGTAAACAAGGTTAAGGAGAACTAGAGTCACTTTCAAGGTTTGATAGCCTATTTTACTGATTTGATACATAAGAATATATGTGAAAGGCTTTTTAAACATTTATTCGTTCTATTTATTTACTGATTTTACCTGCAGATGCCTCTTTTACATAACCTTAAAATTCAATACAGATAAGAGAAACTAATCTGCTTATATCCATTCATGTCTGCACAACCGAAAACCAGATCTTCTCTGTGATGCTTTCGTTTTTACTCATAAATCCAATGTCTGTGTTTCCCATGTGTCTATAATCACAAAACACATCTGTATTTTGACACAAAAACACACACAATACCCATCTCCCTAACCAGAACTCAGATCACCTTCAGACCTTTGCAGTGTGTTTGTCACTTGGAAGACCTTTTCTTCCAAGTGAAGAAATTGGCCACCATTATTAGATCTGAGAGACACATCATGATTCTGCTCACTTCTTTCCCCTGCTGTTAGCACCCAAACACACTGAGGAGGAGAGCTCCTTTGAATCATACAAAGTCAGTCACGGTACAACAAACTGGAAATGTATTCAGAAGTTTGTAACATTTATAACTTGCAAATAAAGAAGTCCTAAAATCTGTCTGAAACCGTACTGAAAGGAAACATTTAGGGCCAAATCTACTAAAGTTTTGCGTGTAGTAAAACGCGTGCAAACTCGTTGCGCACGCTAAAAAAAGTACAAACTGATCTACTAACAGTGAGCA